>OY365817.1:1257356-1427356 GCA_959347315.1 Bimastos eiseni
TAATATAAATAATAACAACAGCAACACAAAAAGCAATAGTAATAACAGTCAGAATAACATGGCATAATGTCACATAATGCAACAACAGTGTAACGTGATGTGACTCAATATAACATGATGTAATAGTAATAACAGCAGCAATAGTGATTATAAAAATAATAATAATAATAAAAATAATAATCGATTTGAGGCGGCGGACGTGGTGGGCGGAGGGTTTTTAATGTCTGACTGTTTAGCAAAGGTGCCGCGTGGCGAGTAATCGTCGGAGTTGGATTTTAGCATCGTCTAATGGATTAGCAGCTCGTGACCCGATTGATTGTATTCACCACATCTTGTTTGCCAAGACCACAACGCGATTGGTTTGTCAAACTTTCGTTTCAACTTATATGTAGTCGTGCATTTGAATTGATGGCCGCTCGCCATGCTTTAAGGCCAGCGACGTCAACGTTGCCAATGGCAACGATTACTGTTTAAATGGCGGCGCATTTGAAAACAAACCGAATTGAAACTCAGATGAGTCAAAAACCTTGTAAGGGCCAGGGGGTTTGCGGGGTGTGTTGGTTGTCCTTCAAAACTCATGCCTCAGATGGCACGATGCACCGGCACGGCCCTCGAACCGCCCTTTGTCCAGGTTCCGACCAGCCACCGGCGGACGGCCCTTTAAAGCATAATACCACAAGACAGTCGTCTTCTACCACTAGCGTGCAGATCTCTTATTCACGGGAGCTGTCGACGGACGTTAGGCCGATCGCTTCTCAGCTCTCACATCCTGCTTCACCCGGTCTTCTGATTAAGAGAATCCCAAAAGCAGCAAGGCCATCTTGTGCTGCTCTCCTGGCCGATATAATCCAAGCAATTGTAAGAGAACCAAATTGCATTGCAAAATGGTTCGATTTGCTGGCCTTCGGTGGAACTGTACTAGTGAAGCCAAGAAGAGGTGGATGAAAGCACAACATGACCAAGATGATTTTGTCCCGCATTACTGAATGGGGACTGCAGGGACCAGACCAGTCGACTAACGATGAATTGCCACTGACGTCAAGTCGTAAGCTCAAGTCCGCTAAATGCGACCACGCCAGGTATTTAGCCTCAACAGTTGCAAGCAAGCTGGAGGAAGGCAATTTCAAAGCAGCCATCCGTCTCATCTGCAGCGAGGATAAGCCGGCGCTGGACACACCGGAAACTCTGGCCGTGCTTAAGAAAAAGCACCCGCCTGCACCAGCGGACAGGAGAACACCATGTGATCCAGACAGTTCCGATCGCTTCATCCCGCTTCAAGTTTCTAAAGAAGATGTCGCTAGGGCAATCTCCTCTTTCCCTGCGGGTTCGGCTGGTGGTCCAGATGGCATTACTCCACAACACTTAAAGGATCTGATGGCCTATGGAGTAGATGACAACATCGGGCAACATCTATCTGGCCTTGTCAATCTGCTCCTAAAGGGAGGTCTATCCGAAGAGGTGAATGAGGTCATCTATGGGGCAAACCTTTTAGCCCTGAGCAAGAAGGACGGAGGCATAAGACCGATCGCCGTGGGCTACACATGGCGTCGTCTGGCGGCAAAGTGCGCTAATTCGCATGCGGTAACAAGGCTGTCTCAACTGCTCGCCCCCAATCAGCTTGGGGTAGGCATTCCAGGAGGCGCTGAGGCAGCTGTCCATGCGACACGTCGTTGGATTTCCACAATGCCTGAGGACAGCGTCCTAGTGAAGCTCGACTTCGCCAATGCCTTTAACACTCTGCGCAGAGATTGTCTTCTAGAGGCAGTTGCTAGAGAGATCCCAGAGCTCTACCACTTTGCTCACGCTGCCTATTCAAACCGTCCACTGTTGCGCTATGGTTCAAGCACAATTCGATCCGAAGAAAGAACGCAGCAAGGCGATCCCTTGGGACCTCTGGAATTCTGTCTTGTGCTGCAACCGATTCTGACGAAACTTCGTTCGGATCTGCGTAGCGGATATCTGGATGACCTGACATTGGGAGGTAACAAGGAAACAGTGGCCGACGACGTTCAATTAATCGAGCAGGAATCAAAGAATCTGGGATTGCTATTGAACCGCAGCAAATGCGAAATCGTGTGTCACAACACCCAGATGCCGAACAATGACCCTGCGTTCCAAGAGTTCACGAGCATAGCCCTCGAGGACATGACCTTGTTGGGTGCACCTCTAATTTCAGGTCCAGCTGTGAACATGGTCGTTAATTCAAAGGCCAATGACCTCGAGAGGGCAATCGGAAGATTATCCTTGCTTTATACACATGACGCTCTGGTTCTGCTGAGAAACAGTCTAAGTGTATCGAAGCTCTTGTACAGTCTGCGCACAGCCGTCTGCGCTGATTGCCCGGGCTTGGCTCGGTTTGATCAACTGCTGAGAGAAGGACTGTCAACCATTTTAAATGTGGACCTTGACAATGACCGCTGGCTCCAGGCTTCTTTGCCGGTGAGAGATGGTGGTCTGGGAGTTCGTTGTGCATCTACGCTGGCACTTTCTGCCCTTCTGGCTTCTGCTGCTAGTACAAGCGAACTCCAGGCATGCATCCTACCAACAGAGTCTGCTGAGGAACCATATGAACTTGCGAGTTCAGCACTCAACGCTTGGAAGACCCTGACAGATGCAGAACCACCAACAGGAGCAGCGAGTCATCGCCAGAAAGAATGGGACCTCCGATTCACAGACAAGGCATGGAAAGGTCTGCTGGATTCCAATAACAATCCATGCGACCGTGCTCGCCTGCTGGCCTCACGAGCACCTCATTCTGGAGACTGGATGCTAGCGCCCCCTGTGACTGCCCTAGGCCTGCGCCTCTCAAACGAGGATGTACGACTGGAAGCCGGGTTGAGGCTAGGAACGACGCTCTGCGAGCCACATTTGTGTCACCAATGTCAAGAGAGCGTCGACGCAAGAGGGCTCCATGGACTAATTTGTAGAAGAGGCAGCGGAAAACATCAATGACATAACATGTTGAACGATGTCATCTGGAGAGCTCTTGGCAGAGCGAAGATTCCAGCGCAAAAGGAACCTCTCGGCTTGCTAAGAGAAGATGGAAAGCGACCGGACGGCGTCACGCTCATTCCTTGGACACGTGGTCGATGTCTGGCATGGGATGTGACAGTGCCCGACACCTACGCCAAGTCACATCTTGTCGACACATCTAACAGAGCTGGCGAAGCAGCCAAACGCGCAGCTAAGATGAAGAGGGCCAAGTATTCCACCATAACCAACACCCACGACTTCGTAGCCCTCTCCTTGGAATCCGGCAGCGCTTGGAGCAGTGAAGGACTGCAGTTCATCTCAGAGTTGGGTATTCGAACGAGTGCTGCAATCCACGATCCAATGGAGACGTCATTTCTGTTCCAACGTATCTCGGTTGTTCTTCAGCGTGGGAACGCCGCCTGCCTCTTCGGGACATTGCCAACACTCACTTAGCTCGCCCACATGGGCGATAACAGCATAATGTGAAACATATAATAATAATAATAATAATAATAATAATAATAATAATAGTAATAATAGAACCATGCACAGTTTGTGTCCCTACCCTTCCACAGCTGTTGGAAAATGATGGAATGCCGGTGATGATCTGTGGAAAGGTCTGTCGCTGGAGATTCGGAATGTTACAGAACGTCAACTGAGTGTTGACGACGACGAATCTCATGTCTAGGAACTTCACCTTGATTCCATTGCCATTGTTATCACGCATGGTCGACTTCATCACCTGAACGTGACCAAGAGTCGACTCAACCACCAGACCGTGACCTGCATTTGACATTGTCCCACAAAATTAACATGACACAATATACTGCAACTTAACATAAAATAATGTGACATACTTTTATCTTCTTTACCCCAGTGACTTGCTTTGAAATTACTGCATTGCTATGATAAAGAATTCCCATAGTTAGGGGGCAATGACGGAATCTTGACCATGATTTTAAAGCAATGTGTGCTAATAGCCAATGTATTTAATCAATCCTTCACACAAGACGTATTTTCGGAACAGCTGAAACTAGCAAAGAATAATCCAATTTTTAAGACTGCGGATAACTCAACGTCCTATATCTGTTCTATCCAATGCTTTTTTCTGGCATTCTGGCACCTTTTTTCAATAACTATAAAATAAAAATAGCAATTGTGCAGAAACTCTGGAACTTACAGAGGATGTGGGCAAAAATAATAATAACAGTAATAGATAGTAAGAACTTCACAATTTCAATTTTTTACATACTAAAATTGATAAGTGCAATGATTGTGATCATTGTGTCCTATAAAATAAATTTTATTTGGTAACTAAATTTAGTGTAATTTCTTTCGACAATACAGATGCATTCCGGCACATTTATCTTCTAGAAAAAAAGCACTGATTCTAACCATCTTCTTTAAGTTGTTGGAGGAAGCTGTTCATATACCAGTCCAATGAACCCATGGACATGAAATGCTAAGAACTTCATTTTCTCAGCATAAAAGGGTGGATGACGAGTCCTCTCCCTCGCTGTCTCATCTTTCCACCAACAATGTAAGCTCATTGCACTCATTATCGCCAAGTCAGCTAGGCAGCTCAGTTAGAGCAGAAATCTCGAACCAAACTTCTGACCCATCGACCTCTCGATTATATACATAGTCCAGCAGGCCAACCCAACACCATCCAGCACACCACGTAAAAACAAAACAATGCACCTCAGTCGTACCTCTGTTGTTTGCAAACAGTGAGTTGTAGACAATCGTCGACGACTTTATATCCGTGAAATTTGTCGCATCGAGCGCAGAGTGAAGAATTGTTACGTTGACGAGGGCAGGAACAGAGGGACTGGCGCGAATCGCGGGCACGAGAAGTCGATCCTTGGTGACGCCTGCGTAGAGGATGTCAACATTCTGGAGGATTGAAGACGATTCATTGATCAACTGGACGCCGTTGACAGATGGTGTGATCGATGAGTTGTAGAACTCGAGTCCCCACCAGTAGTCACTCGCCGCGCTGTAGTTGCTCATTCCGGAGCAATTGAGGTGAATTGTCTGCTGGAACTCTGAAAACGATTAATTCATGGACAATGTTGAAGAATCGGAGGAATTTAGGCAACACTGGGTTCTGGTATCTAGCTGCAATTGGTTAACAAGTGACAGGAAAATAGGAAAATTGCAACATGTGTATGTGTATATGTGCTTGTGGATATGTATCTGTGTCTCTCTCGTTGTTTCTGACCATCCATCTGTCTGTCTGTCTGTCTGTCTGTGTGCAGCAATCATAGTATGTAATCACGTATGCGTGTTACTCCATTGGTAAACAATGTCTATTGTTTCAACTGATGTGACCTACTTATGTCTCCTGAATAGTGACAACAATGTCATATATATATTTGTATTACATTATTGTATAGCACTATAAGACTAGAAAACTTAAAAGCATCGATTCCCAGTCTGTGATAAGAACACTTTAAGTTTCATTAATGACACATTCTTGATCAAATCCGAATTAGAATTAGGCCTACTAATGACCGATTCTTCATCCAATCTGAAATGCATCTACTAATGACAGATTTGTCAATCCAAGTTGAGTAGGATTTTAATTTCTTAATGACAGATCTTTGATCCAATCTGAACCTCAACAATGAATGAGAGATTTGCTGATCCAAGATAAATCTGAATCTCAATTACCAATGACAGACATACGATCTGAACATGATATATTCTTGATCAGTCAAATCGTATATTTTTTTTAAAGCTGAATCTCGATTACTAACGACAGATCCTTGATCCAATTTGAATGCCTGAGCTTCCAGGGCAGTCCAGAATGTTCGATTCATTTCCAAGACAAGACGGTCGATAGTAGAGGAGATACGATGAATCGTTGCGTGTCCACGACAGGAAACTGAAGTTGCCACGCTGGAAACCGAGCTGTTGACAGGCAACGTTGACGTCAGTTGCTGTCCAACTAAAGTCAACACACAACGACAACAATGTAGCCAGATGTTTATTTTTTTTATTCTTCCTTTTATTGAATGTATTATTATTATAACTGTAATTATTACTGTATCACATATGTATCACGTCCATGTAAAACTTTATCACATATGTATCAGATCCATGTAAAAAATAAATGTTATTAAAACTGATGCTATTGTTTGTGGTCGTAAAATATACCTATATGAAAAAGCACAGGTATGTATTTATACATATATGTGTATAAATACATGAATACATATGTATGCATATGTAAACCACTGCATAGTAAACATATGCTTGGTATGTGTGTAGACAGATTCATTCATTCTTTCAGTAAGTAAGAATATTCTTTGTTTGACAGCTGAAACACACAGTAGCTTTCAAGAAGCATAAACAATACCGTCAATTTTAAACAAAGTCATATAACATTCGCATAATTTAAGTTCTCTTGGCAAAGGCATCAAGTCTAGGTAGGGCAAGGTCAAGTAAGTTGACTTGTCTATAGCTGTTGAGCCATCAAGACGATTAGCAAGGAGTAAAATAAATGACAGCAACCATTAACCCAACAAAAATATCATCAACCACTAACATAACTTAAATAAACCTACCACTACCTCTGTCACATGCCAACGACAGCTCAGTACCCCTACAGACAGTCCGATGTGCAAAATATATTGTTAGCAATGTTTCCTGAAGCAAATGCCACCAATTTCATGTAGAAGGGAGGTATTTTTTTAGTCTTGGGGGAATATTTTGCCTTACATACCCTTGGGACCGGGAGGTTTGCCTCCATCACTCAGAGGGGATTGACGCTCCTGGCATGATGTACACTTCCATAGTGTTGACATTTGTATATATTAAATTACGATTTGTAATTGCTTAATATAGAATATAATTAGCTGCTTTAATCAGGCAATACATCAGTCATTAATTAAGTTCATAATTTTATAAAACAATTGGCGAATTTAATGAAACATTGAGTGAGCTAAAGAATATATCTGAAGTTACTTTTCAAAGTTGGCACAGATTCCTCTCCATCTGTTCTTGTACTGGATCTGGAGTCTTCCGATGGAAACGCTGAAATCATCCACCAATCGGATGTCACTCGGCCAATTTGGATCCGTCTGATTCCCATCGGATGAAGGCTTCTTCGTTAGAAGCACTCGCTGAGTTGGAGTTCCCTAACGGCAGCAAAACCAATATCAATATAATTATCAGTATTTATACACTTTATTATTATTCTGCCTTTTATTTAATGTATTATTATTATAACTGTAATTATTACTATTATTATAATTTAATGTATTATAATCGTTATTATTATTGAATGCATTATTATCATTATTCTTATTACTATTACTAAATGTATTATTATAATAATTATTTAATTAAGTTAAACAGTTTTTATAAACAAATAGACCTTCTGGCCAGATAGGTGTTCGTTAGAAAGTGCAATTAACAGCAATAATAATAATAATAATTATAACAATTATTATTTTGAAGTCCCTGGGGATTGAATTACCTCACAGCAAAATTCATAATAATGAAAATTTTTACAGTTTCTTAAAAATAGAGATTTTGACCATCTGACTAGATCTTCCTTTTCTTCATCTTTAGTTTACAACTAGTTACGCTAAATGCAGACTATGTTACCTTCACAAGTAAGGTCCCATTGACAGCCAACATAACCCCAGGTGCAAACCGCAGCTCAGTTCCCTCATTGAGAGTCAGTGTTGACTTTGCTACTATGATCAGATCATTCTGGATTTCACATGGGGTATCGTACTGACTCAGACTGACCGACTCTGTCAAATAGCCACCGTTCGTGATTAGGTCGCACTGACCGCCACCAGAAGCAACTGGACAACAGCTGAGGTAAAGCATAAGCCAAAGACACAAAGGAATGATCATTTTCTTCAGCTTGCTACGGTAATGTAGCTGAAGATTTGCACCGAGCCTCCCGTAATGTAATCTACTTGACACCAATTTCAGTAATCTCCTCAGCAGATCCTGTTTCTTATTTCATTTTGATTGTGTTTATCAGGCTGTGATCAACCTGCAGAATGCAACATTTGGCAGAAATACACAGAAAATCCAACACCAAAATTCAAGATCTTGACATTGTCGACAGCATTCAAGTGCTTTCAGTGCAGCTGAAGTCACTTCATGACAAGTTGAACCAGATGTCGCTTCTAATTCGCTCGTAGCAACCAACCCAAAACTTCAATGCGCTAACTTCTAAAGCGCCATAGTCATTTGCTCGTTCGTAGATTACTATCAGATGTCGCTCTAAGCCCATCACAGAACCAATCAACCGTGGCGTTACGATCCTGAATGGTTGCTTCTAAACTCGTGGAGTTGACACCATATAAAATCATGAGGAGAACACTTCACAGCGTTAGTTTAAGCGCCATAACAACAGGTACTGCACACAGGTGTCACGTTCGACTGTTTTCCAGTTTCCCAGGTAAAAGCAGACGACGTTGTGACAAGCGAAAAAAGACTAAATCCTCAGATCATCCACATTCCATTCTGTTGGAATACCACCCAATCGCACGCCAATCAATCGCAATCAATCGGGTAATGAAACCAATCAATCCACCGAAATTGGACGAAAATCCATAGATTAGCGTTTCAACACAAACCGTTTAGCAGCGCAGGTGTGGGCACGTGACCGCCAGGGCCGATTGCTGTAGCGCCATTTTTATTCAGTGGAGCGTGTCTCACATTAATTTTATGTAAAGCCTGCATTGGCACACCGGGCCTAAAATGGTGTGCCTTCTGACTCAAAGTGTCCAGTTCGAATCGTTAAGTGTGCACCTAACACTTCTGAGTAGACCTTTATGTTCTAGGCGTTGTCGACCTATAGGCCTATGCATGTAAGGCAAGCCTGCGCGTATCCCATGGTTGTGGAATTCGATTTAAAATACATGTACCTAGGTTATTTAAGGGTTTTTTTAATTCTAAAAAGACATAATAAGTCGTCATATTATGTTTTATTTATCAGTTAGATAAATTGTGTTTGTAGCTAATTGAAGTAATTATTGTATCCTTGTAGGCTATAATCTGTACAGGGTACATTGTGTAATGTACAAAAAAGCGGTTTGGTGTGTTGAGTAGAGGGCTTAGTGGTGTGTAAGTGATGTGAATGGCTTAGGCCTGTAAGCCGTCAGAGCACATTAATTTTGCTGTCAAAATTAGGCCCTATTCCTGCAAATGTCTGTCAAGTTGAAACACACATTCCCTTTCACATTCGACGACCTAACACTTCTGAGTAGACCTTTATGTTCTAGGCGTTGTCGACCTATAGGCCTATGCATGTAAGGCAAGCCTGCGCGTATCCCATGGTTGTGGAATTCGATTTAAAATACATGTACCTAGGTTATTTAAGGGTTTTTTTAATTCTAAAAAGACATAATAAGTCGTCATATTATGTTTTATTTATCAGTTAGATAAATTGTGTTTGTAGCTAATTGAAGTAATTATTGTATCCTTGTAGGCTATAATCTGTACAGGGTACATTGTGTAATGTACAAAAAAGCGGTTTGGTGTGTTGAGTAGAGGGCTTAGTGGTGTGTAAGTGATGTGAATGGCTTAGGCCTGTAAGCCGTCAGAGCCCATTAATTTTGCTGTCAAAATTAGGCCCTATTCCTGCAAATGTCTGTCAAGTTGAAACACACATTCCCTTTCACATTCGACGACACATTCAGCAGGAGAGTGATATCCCCAGTAATTATTGTATCCTTGTAGGCTATAATCTGTACAGTAGCTATACAGCTGTACAGTAGGCTATAATCTGTGCAATAGCCCTTGCTGTTCAAAAGTTATGGCATCACTTCCACAGCTAAATTGACGGTCTTACACGGCATACAGGCCTAAGCCATTCACACCACATACACACCAATAACCCCTCTATTCAATACACCAAACCGCTTTTTTTTACAATATATAATGTACCCTGTATCATCAACCAAACTTTGCTATTAAATACAATCAAATGCATACTAATGGCAATAGGCCCTAACTTTGACAGCTAAATTAATGGGCTCTGACGGCTTACAGGCCTAAGCCATTCACACCACAAACACACCATTAACCCCTCTACTTTAAAATTGTTCATGTACATAAACCCATCCAAAAACCCCTTTAGGCTCTTGTATCGTTGCGCGTCCCATTACGGACACGCTCCTCTCCTCAGTCCTCATCCACCAGATGGATTGGCATCTTGTTGATTTCAGAATAAATTTTAAGTTGGCTTGTTTGACCTACAAAGCCCTCATCCTCAGTACACCCACATATATATTCACGCTCTACTAACTCCTTACATCCCTTGTTGTTGCCTACGATCATCAAGTAGATGACTTTTAGTTGAGCCATGATGCAGAACAGTTATGGGACCTGGGAATTCCATGCCTCTGCTCCTAATTAAGGAATGGAATCGACTGTTACTCTCTCTTTGTAACTCAAACTCACCTTCTTTCTTCAAAAAGTGACACAATGTCAAAACTCAATTTTTTCTTTGGCTTTCAAGGATATAGAACTCTAATGCATCTTCTCCTGGCCATTACCAGGTATTACTTGAATTCCTCAAATTCTGTCTTGACATTTTCAGTACTTAGGGGAGATCCCAAAGAAATAGACTGAAATTCCAAAATCCTGTATTGCAATTAGTCTTTGCTTGTAAATATGCACATAATAATAATAATAATAATAATTTTCGTTTAAATTTCAAACTGACAAACCACAGTATGATTACAAGTACAGTATGAACCAAAGATGACAAATTCTTACAAGAGTCAAATGTAACTGATTGAAGACTGAAATCTTGAGTGGAGAATACCATCAATTGGCATACACAATGTACCATGGAACACAGAATCCAATGATTTTTAAAAGCGTTTCGGGCGGCTTGAACTTTCCACAGTACGATTGCTACTGCGTAGGAACTTGAGAAAGTCATTCAATCACAATTGCTCAGTGCTGTTTATTGCTGTTTGGTCGTTAGATACTCACATTCAATAAATGTATAATAATAATAAATAGAGAATCTCAAGAATCAAATACTACAATAACTACAATAGTAAAATACAAATAAGATACAGCTACAAATGTCTCCTTTTGTAGGCTCTGATACTGAATGCCGCTGGCCATTTTAATCTTTCCATTGGTATTTTAAAACCAGAAAATAACTCCAAACCACAGTTTTCCAAACATTTAGAGAAATTTTCAAAAACTCAGTGACGACGTTTTAAAATAGGTCAAATATCGCAAAACGCTTTCAAACATTGCACAGCAAAAAGCAGGATTAACTCAAATAAGAAACTCAGTCAATAATAATCTCAGGTAAAGTCAATCCCAGCACATTTCTGAATAAACTTTACACTGATTAACAATTAAAATAACCTCAGAAAACATGGAACAGCACATCCTATGAATTGGATTCAACCAAGACCCCATAGAAGCCCCCTGTAACCAATGAGGCAGGGGTACTGGGAAACTGATCTCCCACAGCTGCCAGAAGTTTTTCTCAACATTTTAGACACAGAACTGTGAGAGGTTGTTGCTTTTCGATAATATAACAATTCTGAGTATTTTGTTTATAAGTCGGCCAGGGTGGGGTCTCTTCTCCCATTTGAAGAGGGGGTTAGACACCACTGCCTGTAAATCTACCCCGTTTGGGTGTATACACAAGTTAACAAGGGAAGGACCAATCTAATCTGAAAACAGAACTCCTAACATTACAACCCTAGTGCTCTAACTAATTGATTTCATTTAGCACCAAAATTCATGCACTTATCACTAATTGCTTTTTATTTCAATTCAGATGCTGTTTGCTGCTCTTTGTTTAAAATAAAACAATTAGACATGACAAAGAAATTCATGTAAGCATCGAGAATCTGAACAAACTTGACTGTGTTGCTCAACAATGGGTAATCCAAAAGGAACATAAGATGATTGCTAATTTAATAGTAAATTGTGGCATATCAGAGAAATAAACAGCATGACGTGATATATGCTGTTAACTGCCAGAAAACAGAATATACAAAAATACCTGATAAAATAAAGATAATCAAAACCAAAGGATAAACGACTCTAAACTGTCCATTTAAGATTCACAACCAACAGTTCTTCCATTTACCAAACAAATTAAATTGTTTCACTCAACCGATCAACCATATTTGCAAAGTGATTTTTGATCGCAGTTTTTGATCCTGATTATTGCTAAACCACAATTAATGAGAACGAGCTAACGAACAACAACCTTACAACTTACAAGAAATCAATACGGGCACCTTCTGAAAATCCCAAAAGATAATATACACAGTTTCAGCCAACTCAAAAATAACTTTGTAAGTTTAGATTTAAGCATGGAATGCTTAAAAAAGACCAAACATGGAAGACATACAATTCAAAGACATACAATTCAAAGACAGACAATTCAATGACAGACAATTCAAAGACATACAATTCAAAGACAGACAATTCAAAGACATACAATTCAAAGACATACAATTCAAAGACAGACAATTCAATGACAGACAATTCAAAGACAGACAATTCAAAGACAGACAATTCAAAGACATACAATTCAAAGACAGACAATTCAAAGACATACAATTCAAAGACAGACAATTCAAAGACATACAATTCAAAGACAGACAATTCAAAGACAGACAATTCAAAGACAGACAATTCAAAGACAGACAATTCAAAGACAGACAATTCAAAGACAGACAATTCAAAGACAGACAGCACAAACAAGACAACACAGAAAAGACGAATTTCCAGCTCTGGAAAACCCGTTGTCAACGGAACGACTCATAAACTCACAACCAATCAAACACTTGCTTGCAATCGACCAATCAGAGAGATCTACACCTGAGAAAAGACGCGACTGAGTCAAACCGAAGCATCTGAGGCTCCAATAGACACAACTCCCACACATACAACCAACAGATGTTAGTCATATTAAATGATGGATCCAGAAAGATCATGAGGAAGGGCCAAATGGGCATCTGGGGCCAAATGGGCATCTGGGGCCATCATCTACTTCTTGAAGTGGTCACTTATGGTGTAAATAACAAATTGGGCCATTGTCGGTTAGGTCTCCAGGATCCATCACTGGTCATGTTTATGGGCGGACTGAAAATTTCATTCAACCGGGCCTCTTATCATGACTTTTAACGAAAAATTCAGACAGGACACGATGCACATCATTATTTTGAATTATTAAAAACACTAATCACATGTGCATGGTTACATAGAATTTATGCAAATCAGAGGAGCATCAGTGAGTCAACAGATGAAGAACTTTTAACTATCACCTGATACATTAAATTCACATGGAATGTAATTAAGTTGCAACATAATTTGCTCGGAATGTAATTCACATGTAACATAATTTGCAATAAATGTAATTCACTTGTAAAAATTTGAAATGAATGCAATTCACTTGTAACATAATTCACTAGGAATGTTATTCACTTGTAATGTAACATAAAGACAATTTACTATTACAATAATTAAGAACATCTGTAATACATGCAGCAATGGAGCAATGCCAGTCTGACAAAACTGTATCGTGACTCAACCATAAGACCTGAAGAACACAGACTGGGTGAAGGGAGGCAAGTACGCCCAAGAGTAGCCAATCTTAAAGGGACGCTACATAACAGTTCATTACCAAAGAAATCTCACAAGCTTTACCTTTACGAGTCTTTCTGGATGCCGACATAGAAGTTCAGAGAGAAGTTAGTTTTAGTCAATCCGATAGAACCACTACTGCGACTTGCATTGACAAAGCAAAACTTATGTTGTAGCAACTTTTACATTGACCACCGCAATCCCTGCACCAACCATAGTAACACCTGCACCAAAAATAGTAACACCTGGACTGACCATAGTAACCTCTGCATTGACCATAGCAACCCAGCACTGCCATAGCAACGCCTGCATCATGGCAGCAACGACCGCAGCACACTCGCATTCCCACGACAACATCGGTATCTACCCTAACAACATTCGCACTACCATAGCAACCCTTGCTCGCCATGGCAACATAGGTGGACTACTTGAGAAATCGGATGTTGATGTAGTATAACTCAAAGCAGCAACTACGCGTCTTTCCGGTCCGAGACGAAGTGTATTGACCAAGAGGATTCATGTGGACGTTGTAGCGACGAAAGCCGGCCCTCTCGAGGTCCGACAGGAGCCCGTACATTCGCGCAAAGTCCTCCTTTGTGCTCGGTCGCTGGACCATGGCTACCTCTGGGGTGTGCATCTCAAACATGAGCTGCTTGACGTTGTGCAGGGAGTCATCTGTGATCATTTCGCGAAGACACTCCCACTCGTAGAACTCAATGTCAATCTTGAGAATGTCGATGACACTCTGTGCAGAGGAAAATTAATTAATTAATTATAAATTATGATAATTTATACATAGGGGAGCACTCAAACCCCAATGTTTACAAGAAGATAGAGAAGAGGAAGAAGTAGAAGAAGAGGAGGAAGAGATATTAGGAGGAAGAGAATGAAGAAGACCCTTAAGTTAGCTTCAGATGCAGCCATGGGAATGGAGTGTTTGTGACTTCATTTTCTTAGCCTTGGCATATGATGGCCAGTCCTCCCCCTCACCACTAGATCTTCCACTGATAGTGCATTCACCATAACTGAGTTGAGTGTAGATGGAGCAGAAATCTCAAAACAAATTGAAACATTCAACTCCACAGTCCAGCATAACAGGCAATGATTGATTAATTAGATCTTTGTGTACCGCTTAATACCTTAATGATGAGTTGCAGTGGTCTTAAATCACAATAAAAGCGCCAAAAATAACTAAATTAATGGCACAAAGAAATGGACACCAAATCACTACTAATGACCAAATAGTCTCTTCAAATCAAATCAAATCAAAGTATTCATTTGGTAATAAAAAAACCCACCGACAACGCAAAGTTTGACATGAAATCGCAGTAGCTCACACGAGAGACCCAACTAGGGACTAATAGTCATGTGAGTTAGGGCCATCTAGTGTCTAGGAAGGAACAAAGAGTCTAGATGCATGTAAATAAAAACATCAGATGGTTTAAGATTATTTAAATCTTATCGTAGATGTTTCGAATTGTGTTCTAACACCGACCTTCTCGTGTCCAAGCTTTTTAAGAATATGTCGGAAGGTATTGAGCTTCCAGCCGGTCGAGGAGACGGTGTTCTTAGCGCCAAGTCCCAGCTGATAAAACTGAACAGTGGCTGATCGAACATGATCACCAACGCTCATGCTACAACACAGATGAATATTATTTCATTTATATATTGCACTCAAGGCCAGTAACGTCTGACATGAGAGAAGTGTATATTAATAACTTGTACCATTGTTACTTGGAGTATACACAGCTGACTCAAACCTGCAATCATTAGATTATAGACCCAGTATATCAATCAAACAATCACACATCAATCAATTATTATCTGTGTTGTAAAGTAATCTCATGAACCTCTTTTAAAAAGATAAATGATAGTCGAACATTGTATATCAATGTGGACCCTGTTCCAGGTGTTTGAGGAATGAACCTGTCTTACCTTGGGTCGAACGCCTTGACAATGCAGTCGAAGGAATTGGCCATGGCATCATCAAACGTAAAATCGTAATTGATTCTAAACAGAAACAATAAAACAACTCAATGCATGGATATCCAGTTGCTTCTGACCAATTTACATAGATGCATGTTGACAAGTGTTTAGTTTTACAGTGTTTACACTGCATAGAAATATCTATCATGCACTTAAGAAGGAGTATATAAAAATCTGTAGACCCTTGTCTGTTATTTTAACTCCTTAACCATTCTTTGCCTCTCTGCAGCAATCATTTCATTGTGTCAGGTTGGAAGCGTCTCTGAGGATTGTCTCTCTCTCTCTTAAAGTGGTGCAATATAAATTAGCAATTTAAATACCATTAAAAATATGCAACCACGTATACGAAATGGCCCAGACGACAAACCACATGGTAGACAAAAGAAGCAAGTGTTCGACCGAAAAGCATTTACCCGAAAGAATAGACGATGCATCGAGGTTGGAGTACGTAGGGAGGCACGGTGCAGACATCCCAGCCACCATCAGACAAGCTCCCCATTCGACGAATTACGACACAGTCCACGTGAATCTCTGAGATCAATCTGACAGCAGAAAGCAAACAAATTATTGAATTACAGAGGAGTGATTGAATTACAGAATTATAGAGGAGTGATTGAATAACAGAGGAGTGATTGAATTACAGAGCAGCGATTGAATTACAGAATTACAGGGGAGAGATTGAATTACAGAATTACAGAGGAGTGATTGAATTACAGAATTATAGAGTGATTGAATAACAGAGGAGTGATTGAATTACAGAACTACAGGGGAGAGATTGAATTACAGAATTACAGGGGAGAGATTGAATTACAGAATTACAGAGGAGTGATTGAATTACAGAATTATAGAGTGATTGAATTACAGAGGAGTGATTGAATTACAGAGGAGTGATTGAATTACAGAGGAGTGATTGAATTACAGAGGAGTGATTGAATTACAGAGGAGTGATTGAATTACAGAGGAGTGATTGAATTACAGAATTACAGGGGAGAGATTGAATTACAGAATTACAGGGGAGAGATTGAATTACAGAATTACAGAGGAGTGATCGAATTACAGAATTACAGAGCAGCGATTGAATTACAGAGGAGTGTGCCTGAGAAAATTCCTCACTTGAGCAATTCAAAACTTGAGTTATTGACTATTTGAGTAATTCAAAACACAAGCAATTGATTACCTCAGTAATTAAGCACTAAAGTAATTGATTACTTGATTAATCTAACAGTCATAAAATGTAATTCAGTGATTCACAGGCTTTCCAATCCAAATCAGTGCTAATAAGCTAAATGGACTTCAGGAATTTCCCAAAAAGAGGAAGTGAAAAATATATTACTTATGAAACACCTGCTCAACACAGGAAACAAAACACATGAGCAAAGTAAATCTGTTTCAAAAGGATCATTTGATGCTGGATAAAGCCAGATTTTCTTAAGCTTATTAAAATATATAAAATAAAACTATAATGAAACAAAATCAGTAAAAATACACTTGGTAATTCAGTACTTACATAATTCAGCCTAATTAAGTTTATGTCTAGAGTCAAAAATAAAAACATATATCGAATAAATTCCCCTTCTCTTTGCACTCCATGTGACATCAAACCTGAATATTCAGTAACTAAATCACCTAACCTGAATATTCAGTAACTAAATCACCTCACCTGAATATTCAGTAACTAAATCACCTCACCTGAATATTCAGTAACTAAATCACCTCACCTGAATATTCAGTAACTAAATCACCTCACCTGAATATTCAGTAACTAAATCACCTCACCTGAATATTCAGTAACTAAATCACCTCAACTGAATATTCAGTAACTAAATCACCTCACCTGAATATTCAGTAACTAAATCACCTCATCTGAATATTCAGTAAGCAAATCACCTGAACAACTGATGTTAGCTTCTAAAGTGTGTTGTGAACATTTTTTAATGACTTCCCTAAGGAAACAATCAATAATTAATCAATAAACTTTTAATTAATTCAGAAAATGAGGTCTTTGTGCAGCTACTGCAACGGTGTCTTTTATCAGAATCGAGAGCTGTGAACTCACAAATACGCACTGGAAGAACCTCTCTTCCGCCTGACTGTCAAGCATCTCATCGATGTTCTGCGGTTGACCTTGCATCCCAGCCGCTGAGGCATCTTCTGGCGCCACAAATGGACGACCCATCTTGTAACCCTCAAGGAAGACAATGCCTAACAGAAGAAAGTTCACAACAAGAAATAAAATCAGTGGCACCACAAACTTCTTCTAAAATTCTTGGGACACAGAGTGTCAATTTCCTGCCAAATATTATGAGTGAGTAGTAACGAGGCCGAGTATCAAATAGCCTGATTAGCTTGTACACGGAGAGGCATTATGGATACCTGCAAACACAATGCAATATAATGTAATATGGTAGTGTAGAGTGTTCTGATCAGTATGCTTATTGAGCTGTGCTAACTTCTTCTCCTAGTTACCTGCCGATAGGCAGGTCCTCACGTCCAAAGTCACCTTCTTGCCGCCCTCTCTTTCAGCCCGCTGCAACCTTTCATCATCATCCAATCCAACAGCATCTTCAAGGCCTTCCTCCTCCCCTGCCACTATATAAATACTCAATCACAATTTAAAACCACAATACACAATTTATGTATTACTGGATGAGACATGGTGTCCACACAATTGTCTGTTTACCTGGGTATCGGCTGTCAACAGATGTGTTGTTGAGTCCCTCCCACTGGTCCGGGTCGACCGGACGGAGGGGCCGAGACACGAGTTTCTGGCGCACATCAACGATGCTACCACGACGAAGCTCTTGCATCATCTGACTCATCTCCTGCTGAAACCTAAACACACCACAATGCATCAATGCTACGTATGGTAAATGCAAAGATGTAACAGTAATTTAAATCTGCATATGCATAGTGCCACGTCAAAAAACGATTAGATCTTAAACTATAATCATTATTGTTATTACTGCGACGTGGTGGCATAGCGGTACGTTCTGTGCCTTGCAACGGAAGGGTCAAAGGTTTGAACCCACCTCCAAGTCACTGTGTAGAGACCTTGGACAAGCTGTTCACCCATCATAATAATTTTTGTCTGTGAGGAAGGCATTGGGAAACCACTTCACTCATCTCATCCCTGGGTGACGTAAAGACAATGGACCTGTTTTTGAGCAGAGAACTCATCATCATCATTACTGTTATTATTGTTTTTGCTGCTCTAGTTCATCATTTGTTATGTTTATGGCATAACCGGAAATTGCCTCGGACATTCGCCTCGGCCGAATATTGGACTATTTGGAAGTATTCGCCTCGGCAAATATTACACCCGCAAATAGCTAAAAATAACTTTTTTCGAAAAATAATTTTTTAATGGACTTACTTCTAAGTTATTGATTAATTAAACAAGAACTTAACGTTCAATTGAAATTGTTTAGAATAATGATGTTAATTTATACATTTAATTTCTTTTGGTTGCCTTCCCCAGGTGGCAACCAAATCAGTCATTTTCACCCACTCTCTGGTAAACAGTAGAGAGAAAAGACGTCGTTGACAACTTTATATTTCAAATTTTATAACAAGACTTTACAGTCTTTTTACAAATAAAGTTATTAAATATTAATTATATTGTCATAGCCTAGAGTGCGACAATATGCTATATGAAGGATATTGCTATAAACTCTGTGTTGACTATAGATAGTTCTCCGTAGCTGTACACATGGCAGGTTAACTACGCCGTGCTGACGAATGGAACTCGCTGGGAGTGCCAGCGCTGCATGGAAACACAAAATACACATTTGCGAACCAAATGAAAGATAAAAGATCAATTATTTCTGCATATTTCAATATGTTTTGAATGAACATCATGTGTGGAACATGCGTATCACCGCTATTGCGTACCAAATTTTCAAGGCCAGCTCCACCACTACTCGCTGACCAGATTTTCCGCTACTATTTGGTTCGTACTCGGATCCGGCAAATAGTTCATCCAAATACTCAGATTCGGTACTCTGTGGAAATTGTCTGCTCGGTTATGCCCTAATTATGTTGTTCATTATTGTTGCTGTTATTATTATATTAACATTTGTTAAGTGCCTCTGGTAGCTGACTACTCAGAGGCGAGTCTCAGCGTCACAGGTCCATGAAAAGGAAGGAATTTAAGCAACAAAGAAATGTAGGTGAGATCCAATTCCTAAATGCCAGGGAAAGGTTATTCGACAGTGAAAAGTCAGTCAGGTGTTGGAATAAAGAATGGAGGTCTAATTGGCCTTTTGAGACTAGCATAAGAGACACTCATCTTCTCTAAGTCATTGATTAGTAATCATATATTGACACTGCAGCAAAAATGCAAATCACCTGATTTTTTCCTCAAGTAATCTTCGCTTTCCATCCTCCAGCCACTTTCTCTCCTCTTCAAACCGAGCCTCCTGTCTCTGTTTCCAAGTCATAAGCTCTTCCTTATCTTCACGTGAAGTCACGTTCATAATGTCAATGGATTTTGCCTCAGACATCTCTGACTGGAAACCAATTTTGTCAGATCTGTCTTCACGATGAAAGGAATCACCATCCTTAGTCCGTTGCTTCCGCTTGGAACTTTTCTCTTTCATAGAGCTATTGCGGTCAGACGACAATCTCCAGACGACTTTATCGTCTTTCTTATTCTGTGCCGCAAATATGCTTTCTGTGGTATAACCCATCCCCTTATTCTTTCTATTTCGTATCGGCGACAGTACCTTTTGAGCAAGAAACTCTTTTCTTGAAGTGTGATAATCATCTTCGAATCCAACGGTTGATTGTTCGTGAATAAATGCAGAACCTACTTCAGCAATTTGTAGACTAGTATTTTCCTTAACTGGAGAAAATACTGGATGGTCATCAGCAGAAGCTATCAGTGAATCGTGAATTGATTGTTCGTGATGATCGTTGATCTTGTGATGAACAGGAATGTCATTTGCTTGAACAATGGCTTCATCAATTCCATTATATTTATTAAGCTGGAATAACAACCAAGTTCATTCTAAATGGTAACTGGTGCTTTTGCAATAACTTCAGTTTTAGTTAGCAGACTTTATTCCAACTTGCTGATCCAATTACACCTTTATTTTAATTTGCTTATCAAATCATAACTTCATTTCAACTTCTTTATCAAAGTATTCATTGACTTTAACTTACTTACTCATCAAATTATATCCTTATTTCAATTTGCTTATCAAAGTAGTCCTTTCTCTAAACTTATCTATCAAATTATTCCTTTATTTCAACTTGCTTATAAATCCAAGTACCGCTTTAATTTCAACTTACTTATTCAATAATTCTTTTACTTCTTATCCAATAATTACTTTATTTCAACTTGTTTGTCTAATTACTCCATTATTTCAACCTGCTTATTAAATTATCCCTTTATTCAAACCTGCTTATCCAATTACTCATCAAACTCATTAAGTTTATAATCCAAATATTGCACAGTATTTGCCGATTCACGATTGTAACCACAATGCCTGTTTTTTGCAATAAACAAATTCAAATATTCCAAAAAAGACAGTTAACAGAATATACAAACCTTGGGCTACCAATGCCATACCTAGAAGCGACCATAGTTCAACTTATCAAAAACTAACACATCAACTTGATGTCAAATGCATTACAAATCTGTACAATTGTAATTTAGCATTGGGGAAAAAGCACCACCACACATTAAACATAATGGCACGTATATCAAGAGTATATAGACAAGTTCAAACTGCAGCTTCACCTTTGAATCGGATGTTGAGTTCAAAATGTACGTAAAATAGATGACAATGCATGTCACGGCACCAATCAGCAGCAGAAATGCTCGTCCTCTG
The DNA here is from genome assembly GCA_959347315.1 of Bimastos eiseni. Classification (NCBI taxonomy): domain Eukaryota; kingdom Metazoa; phylum Annelida; class Clitellata; order Crassiclitellata; family Lumbricidae; genus Bimastos; species Bimastos eiseni. Next base: position 1,278,758 of record OY365817.1, read on the forward strand.
AGGCCCATCACAAAAGTCTACAGATGAACACACGGTTTACAAAAATCATTTTAGAACACAAGAACCTGAAAAAGAAACGGAAGACTCCATGGACAATGTAAACAAAAATCATAGAATGGGAAAATTAACAGAATTAATTAGTGAACTTAAGCAAAGCAAAATTTATGGCACGTTTCAGTCTCCTTGGTCCCGGGTCGAGGCAAAAGAATTCTAGCCTCGATTTTATACGGTACGATCGCCTCATTTGATCGAAATATGTCAGAATTTAAACAGTTGCAGCTTTTTAAGTTCGCAGTGTGACTACATTGGCATTGCCACCTGTTCTGGGTCAGTAGGTTATCTTCCAAATTGACTGTGTGCGTATTTCTGCTGCATGCAACCAACGCTGGTTTTGTATATATTTAAAACATCGATATTCAGAAGCTAGCCTAAGCAACATGATCGACAAACATAATAAATAAATTATAGCATGAAATAGATTCTAAATCTATCAAGGGCCAATTCTTGGGCCAATATAAATCTATTATGCATCCTCCTTTGCTCGCATCCGGTAGTTATATTCATTTGCGTTGGTTGTATCCACAGATCTTAATATACACAGAGCATGGTCGCCATCTTGATGCTATGTGTACGCATCAACGTATAGGCTACAGTAATTTTAGTCAGTAATAACAATTCTATCCAGTCAACTCCATCTCCCTCGTGCATCCTCAAAATCCCTTCAATAATAGGCTCAATCTCCTAATTATTGTACAAATTCTCGTTCTTCAATTTGTAGAGTTCTTCCACATACTCCTTCCATCGACTTTTAGCTTCATTTTGATTAATTAAATTCAATTTACCATACCCTGTTTGTATTTTATTTCTATTACTCTCTTTGCCAATGTCTCCAGATAACTGTTTCACCTTTTGATATACCTTATCACATCTTCTCTTTCGTTGTAAGTCTTGTACCAGTAACTCTATAGATACATTTCGCAGCAGTACTATTTTGTCCTGCTTCTTATGTTGCACGGTGTACCTGGACTAATAATATGGTTCCATATTAGTCTTCAGTGTTTTTTTTGCTTCCATTACCTCCGCTTTTCCATTTCTTCAATGTTTTCTCTTGAAATCCAGGGTTTCCTAGAGGTATCATTTTCCTATGCGTCTAGGATGTTATTGTTCGTCTACAAATTGCATAAATTAAAACAATCTGCAGAGGCGTAGTTACGGGGGGCAGAGGGGACACGTGTCCCCGGGCGCCGAGTTGGAGGGGGCGCCAAAATGAGGATTAAAACTATTATTTTTTTATTTTGAAACAAACTAATTCATCCCAGAAATGTTAGTAGGATTAAATTTTGCCGCCCCCAAAATCCTCATTATAAACAGGTTGTCGTAAATGATTTTGGCGCCCCTATAATCCTCGTTACAAACAGGTTGTCACACATCATTTTGGCGCCCCTATAATCCTCGTTACAAACAGGTTGTCACACATCATTTTGGCGCCCTCGGGCCCCACTGATCTGTAATCACTAAGGGTCCGTAAGAGGCGACATAATATCATGTCGTAGTTCCAAATCAATTGCAAGCTGTGATCTGTCCCACAGCAAATTGAAACTAATTTTATCGTATTTCACTGCATATTCTTCGCAAAGATGCTGTTTCAATTGCAAGCTGTGATCTGTCCTACATGTAGTAAATTGAAGCTAATTTTATTGTATTTGCAGCTTCAATGGGACAGGATCGTCTCAGCGATCCTCTTCTTCTACATGTAAACATCGAACGAGAAACATGGGATAAAACATATTTTGATAACATCATTCACCAATTTGCAACAGTTAAATCAAGAAAATTTAATTTTGTACAGACTGTCTATGACAGTCATGTATAAATGGTCCTTAAATATATCTGAAAAATGTGAAATAAACAAGAAAGGGGCCGTCCATAAAATTTGTCACGCAATTATGGACCAATTTTGACCCTCTTCGGACACACGTCTTGACAAAAGTCACAACCTCTGAAATATGACTTCACATCGCTTTTCACCACCCAAAAAACAGATGTTCAGGATGTTATATGCACATTTTCTTATAATTATCACTCAAAAAGTAATTATAACTATACAAATACTTAAAACTGGGATAGTAGAACGATGACGAAATGGAGAAAGTTGAATTGTTACACTCATTATGCATTTACCAAGATCAGAAGCTCTGGTAGAATCATTGCATTAAAAAAAATGATAATAACAGCTTGAAACAAACGAAACTTTATGCTTCTCCATTCTCGCAAGGAGAAGCAAAATGCTCCTTCATATAATAAATGCGAGAGCTTGGACCTCATCTTCCCGTTCAATGGATATTCCCATTCGGATCCAGTTATTCTTCGTCGATCCAATCCACACTCTCTCCATTTTCGTCGTTTGCAATCGCGACCACTAGTCCCGACGTACAGTGTCTCTCGATCTGTGGCCTGTGCGTTTTGGCGGTATAATTGATTTCTGCTTGTGTGTTACAGAATGGCTGCCTGACTTCCAAAACCCCGAATTGACGCCGAGCAGAAAATTAAACAACTCAAATATTAAGAATGCAGTAGGCTAATCATAATTATTGTTGTTAAATTGTGGTAAACAACTACTTTTAAATAAGTGGAACTTGTTTAATTGAGCAAATGTTTAAAAATAAAATTATAAATTTTTATGTGATGATGTGATCACATTTCTTTGGACTCCTTTCCCTCGTTACACATCGTCACAATTGTGTGACATCCCTCCCCATAGGCGAGTGACGTCATATATGGATGGCCCCCAAAGGGTCGCCAATTCTGTAGTTTGTCCTTCGGGCGCAAAATACCCTAGCTACGCCTATGACAATCTGGCCTAATTTGATTCAGTTTCATCGGAAAAACTTTTTATGTAGGGGTCTACGAATTAAGACTGAGTAGGTAATCGTATCGTATTGTAGGCCTATCGGGTTATTTATATTATTTAGGTTATCTCAGCACTACACTGGATTGACTGGAAGTGTGTTTGCAAAAATCAAAATGATAGTGAAAAATCAAAATGATAGGGAAATGATAGCGTCAAGGCAATTTTCGGTGCAGAATTTCTTAGTGCATCACATTACATTACATTGCATCGTGGTATGACGACAGCACGAAGGGTGTGACGTAGTCGACGCCATTTTCTTAATTAGTTTTGAGTTTGTGTACTAATATTATTGCTTCTGGTTTGCAATAACATTTTGCTGTGGAAAAATGAATTGGTTGGATTAATATATATTCTGGTCGTATTTCGGAAATTTCGGAAATGATTTAAGAGGCGTACTTGCCTGTTGTACGTGGTGGTAAGGGTTGTCTGCACGTTCTGCGTCTGCATTAGTGGGCCTATAATTCTAATCGAAAAGCAGAAACGCGCTGTAAATAATGTAATGTAATGGAACATTATATAGCGCCTCTTCAGATATCTACGCAGAGGCGGCCTCTGCACTAGCCCATATGATGTTAAATGTCATTAGGTCTACTAACGAATATTTTACGACAGTTAGCAAAACGGTGCACAGCAATTAAGCACTGTTTTGCTTGATGTGCACTGACTTGCACATAATCACCAGCGGTGGGCCCAGGCAAAGGCGTGGAACCAACCAACGGATTTCTGTCCACATCTCGCAGGTGGCATGGATGTTTAGAGTCTTAGCGCCAAGCTGCGTCGATAAGGTAGAGCGTGACTGGTGACCAGGCCCACTGAGAGGGGGAAAGGTGGGGCAAATGACATAGGCCCCCACCCCGAACTAAATAAATAAGGGGCCCACCCTTTGATTATTTGTACACCTTTTCTGTAATCATCAAAATATTTATTAACAATTCACATTTGGTTTTATTGACCAGATTTCTACTCTAATATTCTCAATTAATTCATAATTAAAAATTCATTCTGACCATTTAAAGGTTTAAAGGTTTTTGCCAACTCCGCTTTAATGGCCAATGTTGCTAATCCATTGACTCTGTTTTGAAACATTGTTGCCCGCTGATAGTTATTGACTCGTGTTAACACATTAAATGTTCTCTCTGCGCTTGCAACGGAAGCTGGAAGACAAAAACGTCCTCATGGCAACAATTAAATTAGGGAAGAGATTCTGTAGCGAAATCTCATGCAACAAACAACCTGAAAGGGTTGAATAATTTTTGAGCCAATATTTTCTTGACAAATTTGCTTTAAAGAGTCAACCTCGTCTATTAAATTCTTGCAAATGTTGGCAGAGTAACTTTCACAAAAGTTTTCACAAATGATCGACCCTGCAGTCATGATCTTCTTGGATAAGCTTCCAAAAAAATTTAATTTGTTGCAAAGACTTGACACTGCAACAAAACCTTTTTTAAGTCCAGTTACTACGAAATCAATAATCGGATAAAATATTTCGTCTCTGAATTCATCCCTTGCAGATTTTACAAGTAAAACTGTTTCAACAACTGCAGTTTGGGATGTCTGTAGGCTTTCATTTTTTCAGTTAGCTTTTTTCTTAAAATTAGGAGTTGCAAAAAAATAAAAAAAATAAATTTATTTTCATTATCATTTAGCCTGACTGACAGTGAGGAATGATGAGGAATTGATGGAAACTTTGATAAGTGAGTTATGTATCATATATGACATAGGTTTAGTGCTTGTAGTTTTTGCAACATTTTCTAGTAGGCCTACATTGTATTACAGTATACTGTCAATCAGTCTTTCATTCACACTCAAAAATATAAGTTGTACGGGGCCCCCACTTTGCTGTCGACGGGCCTGGTGGTGACAGCGTTCGAAAACACGTTGACGATATCAACGAGCAGGCCCTTTCTGGTGGAAGATGACACAAGTCCTGTTAGCCCCTCAAAGCACGAGGAAGGCGTAGAAATGGCATTCGCCGTGTGTCGGTCGGTAGATGGAAGAACCTCCTCGGGTCCTGATGTGACTTTTGGTCGAGGTCACTGCAATGGCCAGGCGTCTTTACACTGGGCTACAGATGACGGTGTGGCTGAGACTCAACAGTACATTCGAAGGATGGGCCTTATACAGTCATGTGGCTTAGGCAACTTGTGAACAAAATACCCCTTAAACGCACAAAATCCTTGGCAGAATGCACGAATAAGTGCAAACTTAGCACTAGGAAACTTCAGATGTTCAAAGTTACTCAAATATAGGTCTACATGAAATATAATGTAACATAGCATTATTTTACTCTCCAGTGAATTGTTTAGAGAAGATTGGAGAAAATGTAGTCGATAAATTTTCAAGGTGACCCTATAAGCATTGGCTAGCATACCAGCTAACAATGGGAAGCATTCAGATTCACAAACCCCCAAAAGATCATTGAGGTGACTTTATTCACACCCATGATGAGCTCATTGGCATAAAATTTTCTTCGTGCTGCCACTGAGTAGCTTGTTCTCATTTCAGTGATTGAATTGTCAGGTGGTTGGGAAGGTTCAATCCCCAGTTCCTTTTTCAACCCTGTCAGTTATTTCTGAAAAATTACATTGGGGTCAAGCAAACCCCAGATCAGCTTTCAGTGGCACCCATACCCACAGTGACCCTCTACAATTTAGCCCATATGCCGGTTTCAGGCTCATAACAACTTTAGTTGGGCCATCTCCCCGGTTCATATTTTACAATTCAAACCTTGTCTCATTTTATAAATAGACAAAATACAATATCGTAAGGCTGGCTTTAGTCTTTAAAGAACTCATGATGATGATGGTGATGACAACGATGATGACGATTTATTTTATAAGTAGACAAAATACAATACTGTAAGGCTGGCTTTAGTCTTTAAAGAACTCACGATGATGATGGTGATGACAACGATGATGACGATTTAATTTTTGATGATGTGTAATATCACATAGCTGAAATGTCTCATGAAAATAATTTTATGCAGAATTTCCACCTTCTGAATATGTGTTGAAATGGGGGTGATGTTGGAAAGGTATATTTTCTACAGATTGACATGTTATTTACTTACATGACTACCCATTGTGAGAACGTTTTCATTATTACAGAGAGTGGTTGAGAGGCATGAAACGATGACATTTTCTCTGGTGTTTATGTTAGGTAAGACAATTCGTTGCCTTCATATTTCTTAATGTTTAGAACACCATTGAAGATCATTGCTAATGCTGACCTATGAAGCATGACTCTCACAAAGAGGTGCAACTCAAGATTAGCTAAATAGTTATATGTTGTCATTCACTCAGGGTGAATTATGTAGCAGGTAAGATGAACTTTCCAACTGTTTCAGCCTATTTCCACTGATGATTGGATTGCACTTTAAAATTCTATCTTCTGTCTTTGCACCTTTATTAACTCGTCTCATTAATGCCCCTCTAGTTTGCTCTCAATGGGTAAACATATATTAAATAAGCCTCATACGACCTCTATCTTTTGATGTTCAAAGTCATGTCAGGTTCTGCTCTGCCTTACTCATCTTCTGCTTCTTTAGTTATACTATGTACTGTCCTTTAATCATGGCAAGGATAGTGCTCAGCCTCAAAAGGTAACTTTGTAGTCAAATGAACAAATCTACATTTTGCAGAATGTTTGAAGTAGCTGGTGTAGATGAATGGAACTGCCAGAACTTAGTAGAGGCTTTTAAAACCAAACTTTAAGCTTATCTATTCTCTAAGCCCTGTGACTAGTTACTACATTGTAACACGTCCTTTGAGTAATACTTTGTTTTATTAAGGAGCATTATAAACACGAGACTCACAAGTCTTGTTATACATATTGTATTGTACCTGAATTGGTTTCTTTACTTCAGGTTTACTCGAACTTCTTATCAGTACACAATTGGGAGAAGCTTTGCTCTCGGGTAAGTGCGGTTACATATTGTATTCTTCCTAAGTGGTGCAATAGCACTAGGTGGCTAGCATGCTCTTCTAACTTGTCAACTTTTTTATCACTTGATTGGTCGTTTGCGTTATATGCAAGAATTCTCACGCATTTGGACTTCTAGCATGACCTAGTATGTCATTTATCTTTTTGCCGTAATATGTACTCTTGGGAGTCGTTTATTTTTTGCCATTGTTTCTGAGTGTTTTGGATGTTTTTTTGGCAGAACTAAAGTATAAAATTTCAGCAGCTTTAACGATACAAAGTGACTTTGAATAGAACCATGATCAATCATGAAGCCTGGATAAGACTATAGGCAAAGGTGTAAAAAAAATCGGCCAGTGGAATAAACTGACTACTCACTGCCTGATTACATCCAATTAACTGAATTACTTGCAAGCTTGATTATAATCATAATCTCCAACTTTCTAATGCACTACTATATAAAGCTAAGCGCATGCCAACAGCTTATTCACATAATATGCCGCCTGGTGGAATTAACTGACCGATTTACCAACTGATTGCCTTAACTGGCTGATTGATGGTATAGTGAACTGACTGGTAGTCTGACCTATTGGCCTACTGACTGATTAATCGACTAACTCAGTCATGTGGTGCAATGGCTGATTGGTTGGAGAGCTTGACCTATAATGGGTTGTATAAGTGACTGACTGATTGGTTGGTCAGTCGTGGTTTTCACATTTGTGAAAACAGCTTTCTAAATTCTGATTTCCTTATTGTTTTAGACGATGCTGTACATGAGGAATCGGTTTCTTCTACACTTCAGAACAGGAACCAAGGCACTGATCTAGTGCATGAGGAATCGGTTTCTTCTGTACATCAGAACAGGAACCAGAGCACTGATCTAGTGCATGACGAACCAGTTTCCTCTATGTCTCAGAACAGGAATCAAACTGTTGGTCTAGTACATGAGGAATCCGTTTTTTCTATACATAAGAATAGGAACCAAAACACTGATCTAGTGGTCAAGCGTGTGTTCGATTTGGACGCTGGATCCGATGTTGATATTCTCGTGAAAGCTGTTGCTTTGGAAAATTACCGGAAAGACTCGAATTCGGTTTCATCCACAAGTTTCATAGAACTGAAGGATGATAGAACGTATGTTGAATTCAGAAGAAAACCGTTTTCAGGTCCCAAAGCTCGTTCCAGTCTAAAGCTCGTAATGGTACTTTATCCAAGAAATAAATTGAGGGTAGGTGAGGTGAAGAACTGGTTGTGGAAACCAGGGATTTTGTTAACGATCAGGAAGACCCTTAACTTCAAAGAACTGCGCCAGAGCAACCATGAGGTTGGTTCTTCTGGAGGCAACGATCTCGTGGAAGGCAGGACAAGAGACAAACGAGCAGCGAAGAAGAAAGATGCTAAAAAAAAGAGAGACAAGAAAAAGAAATCGTCAAAAAAGGGAAAGATAAAGAAAAAGAAGGTGAAAAAAAAGAAAAAGAAGGGCAAAAAGGGTAAAAAGAATGGTAGAGAGAAGGGTGAAAAGAAGCGTAAAAAATCCCAGAAGAAAAGAGCCAAAGACTTGAAAAAGAGTGATATGGCAGATTACTTTAACCAGGACGTTCTGCAGTCGTACCTGAACGACGGATATAAGGTCAGAGTTTACAGTTCGGACTCGTACGACGTCGTATTTCGCCAGAATAGGAATGACAATAAGGGTGTGAGTAGCAGCCAAAGTAGTAAAAATTTGCGACTGCCAAATTGGAATCAGGGCCTATTCAACACTTTTAGCGGCGACAGCAATGGCCTCAGACGCAATCGAAGAAGCATTTCTCTCAGCCGGCAAAGAAAGTCTCTCCCGAAATCGATGCTAGTCTTACGCGTCAGGCGACTCGGTCCAGAACTGCGGGAATGTGAGAATAACATATGTAAACACGGAGGAACCTGTCTTATTGCCAAGGACTCAGGCAGCAAAGTCTGCAAGTGCGTGCCTGGGTATGCGGGGGAAAGGTGTGAGATTTCGGAGCGCTCTTGTCTCAGCCTCCCCTGCCAGAGTGACTCGACGTGCATAGATCGTGGAGATGAGTTCGAATGCTTCTGCCAGCCGGGGTTCTCCGGGCTTTTCTGTGAGAACAATGGCGACGAGTGTGCCTCGGGGCCCTGCCTCAACGGCGGCAAATGTCACGACCTCGTCAACGGGTATCAGTGCAACTGTGGCCAGACATTCGAGGGCAGGAACTGCGAGCACCTGCTCATGAGCAACTGGTTCCAGATATGCGAGTCGAACGTCTGTCTCAATGGCGCGGTCTGCGTGACAAGGGGTGGGCTCGTTCAGTGCATCTGCTCAAAGGGCTTTACGGGCCAGCGCTGTGATATGATGCCTGAAACTGCTATTGTGCCATGTGCAAAGATGCCTTGCTTCAATGGTGGAGTATGCAAGGTAGGTTATTAATATATTCATATATATATATAATTTATTTGTTATTTATATCCTGTATCATATTGTATCAGTAGATTTATATAGTGCCTATCACAGAATAACTATTCAGTCATCATGGAAGCCCTGGAAAAAAAGAAACACCTTTAAAGAGTGAGAGGCCAATGGAGAAAAGCTGTCATTAATTTTGCCCTTAGTGATGGAGGAAGGATATTCCAGGTAGATAGCAAATTTATGTATAGTATATTATGAATGAAACTTGAACAATGCATGTAACTTGAACAACACAATGTGAAGCTTGAACATTGCAACATGAAACTTGAACACTGCAGCATTAAATGTGAACATTGCAATATGAAACTTCAACAGTTCATTGTTCAAGTTACTTCCTGTGTTATTTTTAAAAGTAATGTTTAAGTAATTTAGAGTGTATGACTGCGATTACAATGTTTACTATTTGAAGGATTTGGATGCGACCAAATTCGTCTGCAAGTGCCCTGCACTTTACACGGGTGACACGTGTGCCATTCGGTCTCACCCTTGTGCAGCAAGTCAGTGCCCCCAGGGGGAAATCTGTATGGAGGACGAGTCAAGTTTCTTCAGTAGCTATACATGTAAGCCCGGTATGAACAACTCATCTCAATGTCATTATTATTTATTTGGCACCACTATCTAATCAATCAAGCAATCAATAAATTAGTCAATCATTCAGTCACTCAGTTGATCAGTCAATTAACCTATCAGTCAGTCAGTGAAAAATACTTGATATGGCACCCCTTCAAGGTATCTATTCAGAGGCGCTCCCAGCCCAACCCCGGCTGAAAAGAACAGTTTTCAGAGAGGTGTAAAATGCAGATGAGGAGTTCCTAGGGAGGAGACACAGCTCTAGGAAGAGCCGATTCCAAATGGTCAGTCCCACAATGACCAAGGCAGGAGATGGAGCTTTAGGTTAGCCCATTCCAGACCTACTATCACTGGATGGCACTGAGCAGTTGTGAGATAAGGACTCGCCAAGTGTCCTTAAACAGCAATTGTCTCATGTTTGGCTCGAACCTGTACTTGGCATGTTGAAAGGCAGACCCGTACTCTGTGAGTTATAGATGAGCGCTTTAACCAATAGGTTACTGTGTCCCACATGTTGTTGAGAATCATATTTCTTACTCTTGTTTCAGTTGTTGTTATTGTTGTCATTTTTATTGTTACTGGTGGTGTTTTTGGTGAGGTGCATAACTGCATATAGTTCTTCAGGATTTAAATGTTCTCTGTAGGGCATAACAGGAAATCGTCTCGGACAGTTGCCTCGGCCGAATATTGGACTATACGGAAGTATTCGCCTCGGCAAATATTACACCCGCAAATAGCTAAAAATAACTTTTTTATGAAAAAATATTTTTTTGACAATTATTATAATAGGGATAAGGTAATATTTTTTCATGAAATTTAGGACTAACGGACTTACTTACAAGTTATTGATTAATTAACCAAGAACTTAACATTCCATTGAATTTTCTTTAAAATAATTATGTTAATTTATTCATTTTAATTTCTTTTGGTTGCATTCCTCAGGTGCAACCAAATCAGTAATTTTCCGCTTGATTTGGCTCCACCCACTTTCCGGTAAATATTAGAGATTAAGTCGTTGTTGAAAACTTTATATTTCAAATTTTATAACAAGGTTTTACATTTTTTCACAAATAAAGTTATTAAATAATAAATATATTGTTATACTCTAAAGTGCAATGATATACTATATGAAGGATATTGCTATAGATTCTGCAGTGACTAGATAGTTCTCGTAGCTGTGCACGTGGCAGGTTAACTACGCTTTGCCTATGGATGGTACTCGCTGGCCAGATTTGCCGCTGCTATTCAGTTCGTACCCGGATCCGGCAAATGGTGCATCCAAATACTCGGATTCGGTACTCGGTGGAAATTGTGTACTCAGTTATGCCCTAGTTCTCTGGAGACTTAAGACATTCTAAAACGATTGGAACTAAATCAGATGACACATGCAATAAGTTCTATTTATGAAAATGATATTGAAGCCTTGGATTGTAGGACAATACATGGAATAGGTTTTATTGTTTCATCAGTTGCCTCAAACAGACAGACATACAGACAGGCAGACAGACAGTTAAGACCCCATTACTTTGAACAAGTTTATGACGCTAGTCCTTATCCCTATTTTAATAATTGCTTTATCTATATTTTAACAGGCATAGAGTAAAACAGACAAAAAGATAAATGATTGATTAATGACTTATTGTAAATTATTATTATTTTCAGGAACGGGAAATGGAAATGGAAATGGAGGTAGTGGTGGTGCCCAGGTGGTCGTTTGGAATAACGAGGGTTCAGAGAAGTCAGTGGCGATGAATCCACCAGAAACTACTATCTCTGTGGTTGTGAATGATTACTGGTCGATCCGGATCATAGCAATAATTGTCGCAAGTATTCTACTGTTGGCAGCAGTTTGCTACATCTTGGTTCTTTTCATCTACTACAAGTGAGTAGTTGTTTTTACCAAATCTCATCATTATGCTGTGATTTTGTTTTTTGTGTGCATGTATATGTGATAAGATTTACCTAGGATTAAGAATGGACCGAAACTCTTGAATTCGGCTCGGCAGAGTTTCGTAGTACTTGACATAAATTCGGACTCGGACAAACATTGGGCCTGAGTTTTAAAAAATCAGCTTTTCGATTTTCTGTTTTGAGAAAAAGAAAATATTGGATCTTTTTATTTACAAGATGACGATGCTCTACCAATCGGCCAAACACGTACATACATATGCGATACGTGTTATGCATGTGTATGTTGGCCATTTTCAGAGGGAACATCCAATCTGTTGTAATTCACTAAGATTTCTATTTATGTAAAAAGGTTAAATAAATATGTTAAATGACAATTGTTTTGTTTTACTGAGCTGAACCTGAAACTGGTAGAGATCCAGGTTTTTAGTTCAACAATCATGGGTTTAAACCTGATGTGTGTACTTTGTGGAGAAGTGGTATGTTTGCGCACATTCGTAAATACGTAAGAATAAAATGAATTGTTTATTTTGAAGTCCGTACAGAACAGAAGAGAAAACCATCGAGAGAAAACATGAGCACAAGGCTCCAGTAAGTGTTGTTATTGTTGTTATTATAGTATTGGACACACCCCAGCAACTTCTGAAATTTGTCTAGTGTTCACGACTTAGATGTCACCTTCACTGAACATATGGCTCAGGCATCTCAGGGCTATTCGCAGATCTCTTTCATCCTATCCCGTCACCTCAATATTGTCCATGCTTCTGTCTGTTTTCGAATTGACTGTTGATATTCTCTCCTTGTTGGCTTATCCAAGGTTCGTTTATCTACTCTTCAGTTTATGCTGAATGCTCTCGCAAGACCTATTATCTCACCTACCTCGAATCTCTCACTTCTCTACTTTTATGGCCAAACAACTTCAGTAGCTACCTCTTTCTGCATGCATCCATGGATTAAGGAGGAGGGCAATACTAATGATGTTTGTCATTAAACTGAAACTACTACTTTTAGAGACGTTCTCAAGCGATATCCTAGGATGTGAGGTCATTATATGACGAGTGTTCATGCTCTGTGGCCTTTGATCTTTTCTGTAAACCTTTACATCCTGGAATTATACAATATAGAGTCCAACTGTAATTTGATAACACCTTCCTTGTGAAGTGTTTAGATGTGAAGTGCAGAACTGATGAGATGAGCACACAATCTTTTCCCAGGTAGTTTTGCATTTGGCTTGTGGGTATGCATTAGTCTTTTGGTTACCATGCTGGATTTTCAACCAAGACTTCCGCTTCATCTCTGCCCCCAAGTGGATTTCAATGATGATTGATAATCTAGTGGTTGACTTCATTGAATTGTCAACAAAAAGGTCGATTTGTGATTCAAATCCCTGACAGGGCGGTTCAAACCTCTGCCCAGGCAGAATTTAAGTGGAGATTTCTGCTTCACATGTACCCCTCATCTATTCAACTATATTGAGTGCATTAATTAACCACTCACTCACCACTATCATTGGGAAGATCAGATGGCAGGGAAAAGGACTGGCCATCCGTCCTCATATGTTGAGACTAAGTAAAATGAGGTTGATATCACTTCATTATTATCAATGCTGTCCTAGGGGTAGCTTAAATGACTTACCTTCTTTTCTATAAATGCACTAATGTCAGTTGACAAGACTTCTAACTTTTTAACTTTTTTTTATATTCAGAATATCGAAGTCGTTGCTACGAATCAACTTGACTTGGTTGATGAGTCTGGTAGACGTGATGAACATCCTGATGATGATGAACATCCTGATGATGATGTCGAACGTGAACCTGAGGTTAGTACCAGTTCTGATGATTATGATGATTTTGATGATGAGGGAAGCCGTGGAAACAACCAAACCAAAAGAAACAACGGAAACCGTGGAAACAACCAAAACAGCAGGAACAAAGGAAACAGCAGCGGCAACAACATCCACAGTGTACGTCGCAAGATTAGAAATCTCAACAACATCACCTGGAATGGTTATCCGGGAAGCCGATGCTAGGGAAACCGACTGATTGGATATGATGAGAGAAGCCTGGAGAAAATGGCAGAGTTGCTGGACGTGGTCGGTTTGATGGTGGTAGAATATGGACTGTTTGACAATGCTTGAAACATTTAAAGACTGTATGTAATGAGCTCATTGAAAATACTGATGAATAAAATGCAGGTCAATTTTTTAGGTAAATTTCAATTTTTAATCAGTGGAGTAGATGTCAATATTGTGTAGATACAGGTCAACAGAGTAAATATCATTGGAGTGTAGATATAGGTCAACAGAGTATATATCAAATAGGCCAACAGTATCAATAAAGTGGAGGTATAGGTTAAAAGAATAGATTTATTAGTGAGTGCTATATAAACATATAATTTGAATATAGTTCAAAAGATTCCAATGCAATTCAGATATTGATGAAAAAAATTAGATCCATCTACTGGATTTTATATAAGTAAGTAAGCAAGTATGTACTTTATTGAACCGCTTGCAAACCCACTGCGGGCACATCATAATATGAACGTTCAAAAAATATACACTCAAAATAAACATATCAGGCAATTACACAGCAATTAGACATCCTCAAAGTAGTTAGAGTAAAATAATGAATATGCATGACATTGCATGTGGTTGCAGGTTTAGTGGAGCACAACTTAAGAGTATGTGTTTCATATTTTGCTCAAGTCTTTTATATTACATTACATTATAGGTATTTACAATAACACTGTATCCCAATATATCAAAGTTATTGGCCATGAGAAGATGCTGATGCATTGCAAGGCCTATCCAAATTGGCAAATAGATGCTGCTTACGTGCTCTGAAGGTAGTTTAAAGGTGCAGCAGTTGTCTTTATTCGGTGCTATATCTTAGCACCGGATATATACTGTATCTTTAATAATAATAATAATTCTATTAGTAGAGGGAATTCGTTTCTTGACCACATTGTTGATGATATGTTACCCTGTGGCTCTAACTGTGTCTGCCATATTTTTATTCTTCACTGCAAGGACATCTTGGACATCATCGGCCGTTGACATCATGACATCCAGTGACGCTGTCTGAACATTCAACTAAGCTTTGCTCTTTTTTACGATATACCTATCTGCTCCACTACGCATGTTCAACGCCGTTGCTCTCTCCGCTCAGCTGGAGATGCTGAACTTATTGTACCCCAATTCCGCGCCTTCTCAGTGTCTGGTCCTGTGACATGGAATGGGCTTCCTACCATCCTTCGACAAAAAGTCTGCATTGTTTCTAACTACTCTTAAGACTGTTCTGTTCGGCCGGGGATGAGCTGGGAGCGCTTCTGAGTAGGCAAACTTGAAGGGGTGCTATGTGAAATTACTGTAATAATAAGAACAATAATAATCAGAAATTTACAGAATTTATATTAGAAGTGATGATTGTATTGTGTCAGGAAAAGTGAAGTAAAGGTGTCTAGACAGAGCTTTTCTCTTCTGTGTCATCCTGTTTTCAACATTTTGTGGCTGCCAAGAAAGAGAATTAATGTTTATGGTGAATATAATTCGCCTTACCGCAAAGTTTTATGATTTCACTGCGGATAAGGTCTCTAGCAGCTAAATGATGGGCTGAATTGGTTTCACGGTCACATTTAGTAAACTAACCTGTAAAACTATTATTTCATGTCTACATGGAGTAGTTTTAGCATGACCAGACCTCTAGGGATCATGGTTTCCCAATTTATCCCTATAACGAAAGTTATTTTGAAATGATTGTTGATTATTGTAAATATGAGGCTCTTGAAGACCATCATATATTTTTGGGCATCCACCATCGCGAGTTATTAGTATTGTCGCTGTGTTAGACAGTTCCTGTGATCGCTTAAAGTAACTGTGCCAGCATAAGGTGACAATGAAAATACATGTGCTTGGCAGCAGACAATTAGCATTTGTGATTATTCTATTTACTTATGAAATGCCTGCTCCTTGCAGAAATTGCTGTTGACAGTGTACATGTTTTGAATACATGCATGCTTGCAGATGGTTCTTGTTTAGATACTTTTAAAGCTGATTAGCTTTACCATGTGGATGTCAATGCATGTGTATAGACCAGGTCAGGACAAGACTTTAATATGTGCTATATACAGAATCATGCTTTCATCATATCTATGGACCATTGCATTTTGGCCAAAATGGCCCAGAAAATTCACTAAGGATGAAGCTAATTGCCAGTTGGTGACCCAATGTGGCTAGAACGCTGGTAGGCCTTAACTGTCTTGTGCCAAACTGTATTGGGTATAGTTTCCAGACAGTTTGCTCTAATTGATTTCAAGAGGTCATGTCAGTTCCTGGCTTCAGGCTACAATGACTAACTACTCTTTTTGACTATGAGACCTGGATTTAGCTATTGTGTCTGCTTGTAATAAGTAGACTAGTTTCATTAGAGCCCTTAAGGACTTGCCAGGCCAAATAGAATAATCAACAAGAGATCCCAGTTAAAAGGATTAGCTTCTTAAGCAACCACAACTCGATGTAGGCCCTAATGGGTTATAATTCCTATCAAGAATGGGAATTCATTCTTGAACCCTATTGTAAATGATTAAAGACCTATTGAAACTTATAATAGCTGACCTATTTACGTCTATAAGAAGAAAGTGATATTTGCAGATTTAAGGACTTGTGTGGCATACACTGAACAGAGGAAGGTGTCCCGAACATTATCACCTGAGAAGTTGGGTGTACCCACAGTTCTCTGAAGCACACTAAGAAATCTTAGCGTGACGGATGTAGGCCCTACTGTTTTGTTGACATTCTGCACATTCCAGTGCCCTTCTTTGGCGCATCACTGGTGAAACGTCGACCCTGCATTTGCCAAGCGCAGTCCTAAGCAAGGCACGACATCAGCTGAATGCTGACAAAATTGACTGTACAATTTTACGAATCTTCAATTCATTTGTGGTCCAATATGGGGCAATCAGCTCCTGTCTGTCTAGCACAGCCTTGACCAGGCGTCAGCATAAAATGAAGCCCAACTGCTGCCCAATAGGGCCACAAATGAAGTGCAATTCTGTAGGAGTTCTGACAATGATTGAAGATGCTATTCCACCTGTGTTGTCTGCAGATCAACAAGTTACCCAACTGGTTTACGCTATATACAATTGAAACTGTATTTTCTGCATGGTATTTGTAATTCTTGCCCACAGATCTTTTCAACACTGGTTTAGACTATACAGTATCTGTCACTGAATATAACATTCTACTGGCTTCTGCTCTTGTCCACAGGTCTTGCTCTAGTTCAGACTACATATGTATCTCCATTGAAAAAGATATGCATGTGGCACGGTGGCTGGTTGGTTATAGGGCTCAACCTGTTACGTGCAGTGTACCTGCTCGAGCTTTGCCCGAGGCAGTTACAGTGTAGGGACCGTGAGTCAGTTACAGTGTAGGAACCCTGAGCCAGTTACAGTGTAGGGACCATAAGCATGTCCTTCACTCATAATTGCACAGTTCCATCGATGTTTTCGTAGGGTCGGGTGTGCACTTCTGAGCTTTGAGAGGAGGAGGACAATGTCAAGCACAGCTGTATCACTGCATTGTATAATTTTCCTCATACACTTCACTCCTGCCTATGCATCCTTCCCAATTGACTTCAAACTACTGCCCCAGTGCCCCACTAAAGGTATATGTTCCTCTTATATTTTTTTCCTCCACACTGATCTTTCTTGATAGTGGTTCAGTGTGGTTAAGCATTTTCCTCATGTATTCTACTTCTGCCAATAGGTCATCTTCTCCACTGTAGACACTGCAATATTGCTTCACAATGTGGATCAAACTGCAATGTAATGGTCGCCTTACTAACTTTATTTTTCTGCACAGGATCAAACATCATGTTAGTTGGATGTGGATCAGTTCAATTCAGGAAAACTGTCTGCAAAGCCTGTGGTTGTAATGACGAATTCGTATAGCACCATATGAAGAGAAGCCTTAGAGGTGCTTCCAGGATGTGATGCAAGATCACAATTAAACAGAATGGCTTCAAGTCCATACGGACGATTCTTGAATTTCCTTAGCAGGTTGACTTAAGAGAGGTAAGAGAAACTTTCTTGCCACTTGACTTTGTCTCCATCTTTGTAAAGTTCAGATCCACCAAAGGCCCCATGGAGAAAGACAATGCCAAGGAGCTCGGGTGCTAACTAGAGGTTTGGCCCACTAGCTAACAATGTATTCCTGAGAAAAATGATTCGCCAGAGTGAAGCTTTGGTACTGTCGTGTTTGAATTGTGCTGCCGGATATTAGCTTGTGCAGCAAAGTGATGGAATTTTGAGCTTCAGCTCAATATGGTCTAAGAATGGCCCACATTTGTTCAGCTCTATACCCTAACATTGGCACATAGTTGGCCCATCCCAACATATCCCTTATAAAAGGGCAAATTGTTGGCACTGTAGCTACAGTCTGCAGAGAGTTCTAAAGAGAGGTAGGCCTAAGAGAAACGTTCTTGTCACTTGACTTTGTCTAAATCTTTGTAAGGTTCACCCTCCATCGAAGCATGGTGAACTCTGTCCCCAGAATAGCAACTCACAAACCCACACTCAAATTCAGCTATCCAGTTAACTGATGTAAAATATTCGTTAGTAATGTCATTTAACATCATATAAGTCCCTCTGAGTAAATATCTGCGCTACATAAATGTTCGATTACCTTACATCTATGGTCTAAGTAAGAAGGATTAACATTGATTCAGCGTTAGCCGTTCGTTGACCTTCTTTTACTCAACATAGTCTAGAAGATTCGAGGATGTGCTGTTATTTGGGAGCGGCTGCTGTTTTCTGCCGGTGTCGCCATGAACTGTAGGTCTCAACGGCGGCGGCGGCAATCGCGGACATTATTATTCTGTGGAGGCGTCTGCAGGTTACGGTAAAACTAGTTGAGCAAGTAGAGCGCAATGGAAATGCACAGTAGATGCTGGCATCGTCGCGACGGCGTCTTATGAAAGCATACGTCGTCATGGCTGGTCAGTCATGCAGCAACTATGCCTGGCATCGAATCTGCGCGCGGCGGGCGCTGAATGGAGGAGGCGACGTTTGCCCGCGATCGCTGCTGTGCCGATCGAGGCTTAACCTGTTGGCCTGAAGGGTCACGAGCCAGCGGAGTAGCGCAAGACACCGACGACGACGACGAAGAAGAAGAAGTCTGAGGTTGTTTGTCGGGCGCGTGTTGCTGCTGGCAGGAGATTTCGACGGCTGGACCCAAACGAGGTAAGCTGATTCGGTTGGTTTTCTGGACTAGTTTGTTTCTGGTAAATTAGAGCTGCATCACACCCTGTCGGTTATTGCGTTTCTACTCAGGTGACTTCTATGGAGTCATTACGTTATGCCAAGGGCATCAATCGAGGGTCGGTTTTGTTGTGAAATGGTAATCGTATTGCGGCCACGACTGTAAAATATACACTGAGGGGGGGAAATAATACAATACAATGCAATTGTAATTTTATGTTACACTTCTTGAGATTAATTCAGAAGTACACACACTTTGATGGTGCACTTTATTGCAGTTATATTGCAGAGCAATTGTATGTGAAGAACTTACTCAGTATGCCTACATCATCATGTGCCACTGTTTGGCTAGTTGTACCCCATTTCGCCCCCTGTAACTAGACATATTATTAGAAGTTTGGCCTCAGGTCTGAATTGAGGCAGGCTTGTCGACAAGAAGAGGAGTCCTATACACTGGCTCTGATGTAGCAATGGGTATGAAGTGTTGATTTCATTTTCTTAGTCTTGGCATGTGAGGATGACCATTCCTCTCCCTTGCAGTCTCAGCTTCATCCTAATAGCATATGGTCACTGGTTAGTGTATTCATTATAGTTTAGTTGGCCAAGAGGGGGTGCAGGTGGGGCAGAAATCTCGAACATAATTTTGCTCAGATGGTGGAATTTGAACCCGCTATCGTGCACCCATGCCAACAAAATGGTTACTTGATTTATATTGAGTTGTTTTTGAAATGAAAGTGACCTACTAAATGTGCATTTGCCTTCCTGGTAGCTGACAGTTCATATTAGAATAGAGTAGTGTTTCCCAGTTGTTATATTGCACAGCAATTGTAAGCAAAGGAGTTGCTCAAGGTCCCTAGACAATCAGACAGTTATTACCTCACACTGAGGTCGAACCCGTGCTCTCCGCGATACAGTTCAGCTAATACTGAACTGTGCTTGTCCCTGTAGCCACAGTAGTCCACTTTACAAAGTGGTTTCAAGATCATTTAAGTCTTCCAGCACTGAAGACGTTGTAACAATGTGGTGGATTGTCATGTAAATGTGTTTTGTTGGTGATATTGCGTTGCTACCTTAGCCATATGGTAACGCCATAAAAGATGCACTCTGGCTTTGAAGCTGGACTATGTTAACCTTTTTTGAGTCCTGTGAGAAATGAACAGTTCTCACGCCTGGTCTCGTCTCACGTGGGTCATTGACTGAATTTCTGTCCTTAGAACTCTCTCTGTCTCTCTCTGTCTCTCTCGCTCTCTTTCTCTCTCTCTCTCTCTGTCTCTCTGTCTCTCTCTCTCTCTCTCTTCCTTTAAGAAACGTCTCAAAACTCAGTATTTCTTAATGACTTAATTCTAGATTTTGGATATCTAACAGCTCTTCACCTGGCGACTGAGGAAATGCACCTCACGTTAAATTCTTTGTGATAACAATGATGATGATGATCATGATAAAAATAATTATAATAATTAATAATAATAATGATATTAGTAATAGTAATAGTAGCATTGATAATAATAATAATAATAATAATAATAATAATTCTAGACATGTATCAGAAAAAGAAACACCTAACTTTGGGGGCTCTCCTGCATCCCTTTCTTCTACTCACTTACTTATGTCATTTCAGTCTTAACTTGGTCTTTCTTTCTGTAATGGACTGAAGTCTCTGTGTATTAACATGCATGATCTTTCCTTTGTTTTGTGGCACCATCGCTAGACACCATTAGACACCAGCGCTTCTGACCAGGGTCGTACCAAGCTATAATTGTGCTCTGTGTCTAGCATCAATCTGGCACCCCACGCAGTTTGAAAATAGTATTTGCGCCATGTGCAGGCATCAATCTAGCGTCCCCACATTTTGAAAATAGTGCATTTTATGGAATAATAAGTTATTCCATCCTGAAATTTGATCCCTATTCATACTTGCGCCCTGGGCCACGACCCCACTGGCCCCTCCCTCGGTACGGCCCTGCTTCTGATGCTGCTGTTTAGTTTGTCATTAGCTTTGCATTAATGCTGCAGCCTTTACCAAAGTTAACACTCTAAATCCAAGTAAAGACCTCTAGTAGAACGACAATGAAAGTAAGCTTAGGGCACACAAACTTTTTGTTACCTCCCACTGGTTTATAGTCCCACCTGGCGATTGGTGCAGGGACAATTAGACTATACTGTGATATTCGTTTGTGTAAAAACTAGTTATAATTATGGTAGACATAATTATATAGTTGTAAAAAGGGCCAAACCTGAAGAAAACAATGGGCATGTAGCCAAAAAAGCAATAATTTTTGTACCAATAAGAGTGAAATGTATTGTGAGTGTATAATTGGATATGCATCTGAGTGGTTATTTTTCTACCCATAAATATTTGCAAAAAATTGAATATAGAAGTCAAGCAAGTTGCAAAAATATTGAATATTGGTATGTAAACCTTTAGTAATTTGTTTTTAGTATGATTTAGTTGAGCATGTTGTGATAGAATTCTTGTAGACATATAAGTGGCAAATTTGTCTTAAATGTTTTAGTCAATAACTGGTAATGCACTTAGGCGCAATAACATTATTGCTATGGTAAGATACTCAGTAAGACCTGCTGTAAAAGAAATTTAAGAATGTTTGAAAACTAAATTGTTAAAGAATGGTAAAAGGTGTTTCCAAGCATATTGATATATTTAATAATTTTAATTGCTAAGATTGACTCAATATATAGGCAAATGATGGTGATTATTTCATGGTCAAAATGGTAATATAAGTTGTGAAAGAAACTCAGAGTGATAGTTAAATGAGTTGCAAAGGAATATTTAAGACCTGTAGTTAAATAACGGTAAATATGGTGGTCATATTGAATATAAAAGCGAAAACAGCCTGCAGAAAACACAATAAATAATACTGAAGATGTTGACAGCCAGTTAGGCATCTCTAAATGTTGGCTGGGTTCTTCGCTCCTTAACTGGAAGCGTCGTGTTGTCTTGGGGGCCGATCAGCACGCTTGCTACTAAAATTAGCAGTTGGTTCGTGGGCTTCTTTATGACTGAGCAGGCCATTGAGACGGCGGGTTTCGCGACTCTTATTGACTCAGACGTGCTCTCATTGTGAAGTCGTGAGACTTGTGTTGGCTGGTCAGTAAGGTTGCGTTCACTTGTG
The DNA here is from genome assembly GCA_959347315.1 of Bimastos eiseni. Classification (NCBI taxonomy): domain Eukaryota; kingdom Metazoa; phylum Annelida; class Clitellata; order Crassiclitellata; family Lumbricidae; genus Bimastos; species Bimastos eiseni. Next base: position 1,300,920 of record OY365817.1, read on the forward strand.
TTGCTGACGATGAGTTATTTTTCTTGCGGCTCGTAGCAATTTGATCTATGGCCATTCTTTGTGACCGCTACATTTCCGTTTCTTACAATGGACAGTCATGGGAATATTACTAATCTAACTTGTATTGCATGTTCTCACTATTGACATTAAAACTGTTTTTAAGGGTCACGTTTGTTGGGCTTACAATGGAGTCATAACTGGCCAGCAGCGGCAGAATGCGGGTGTGCCGTGCTCTCCGCTGATATTATGGCCGTGTGGGCTTTCTATTTTGCCGGGGTTGGACTGGAAATACCTCTGTGTTGATATCTTCATGCTATGCTATGCAAATACTCATAAATATGTCAGACATGATGATGTGACATCAGATTTCGTTAATCCTCCATCCCTTCGTTACAAATCATCACAGATGTGTGACCCCTCCTTCTAGGTGCCTGGCCGTCATTAATAGAGGGCACTGCGGTTTTGCAGATATTGATGAGGCGTTGGGAAGTAATTCGCCCAAATTTTTCAGCATCTGAAGACAATGAATGTGCTTTGAAACTAGACAGCTTGTGTGTGAGGGCATTCTGGCCGCACTAGTGTATGATATGTAAACTTGTATTACTTTTAATGGATTGGGCTCAAAGTGTCCACTTTTGACACACATCTCCAGTCCTCCACAGATCAACTCTATGCCTTTTTATGCTGCCACCTCATGCTATATTCTCTCAGCATTTCAAATGTCCTCTAATCACTCCTGTTGAGTCAGGTGACTTGTGAATAGATGTCTTAAAGGAAACTCTATGTAACTTACCTTCAATGTTGCATTACTTTACATTGATATCACTCATTTGTACAGTTACGTGTTACAGTCATGCGTTTCTTTGGAAGCATAGAGTTGTGTGTTCAGTTCTTTCATTTGGAGAACTTACACAGTATCCCTCCAAGATAACCTACTCTGAGATGCTGTCAGCCCAACTCTGGTGAAGAACAGTTTTCAATAGCTTGTAAAGATTGTATGCAGTCATTTTTGCCATGTTGGGGTCGGAAGCGCTTCTGAGTAGAAGCCTCAAATAGGTGCTACATAAAGATCTGTATTGAATGAATGGATGAATGAATTAATCTGATTACATCTTTCTTTTGATTTGTTTCTCATTTATGTATACCTCCCAGCACCTCTGCGTGTCCTTCTCTTTGTATGTCTGCTTATAGTAGTATTCCAGTCAGTGGTGTATTCCAGTCAGTGGTGTATTCCAGTCAGTGGTGTATTCCAGTCAGTGGTGTAGTGCACCCTGTCACTGGGTCCTTCTGTTATGGCCATCTCTGTCTGTTGCATTTTTCACATTCTTAACTGCTGGGTCACTTTGTTTGCTATGTCAGCTGGTTGTCTGGTTCACACAAGGGGGTGGTGGTGGGGTGGCGGCCTACCTGGAGCACTGAGGTTGTGTGAGAGAGATTGAGGTGTAACCAACACATTGATATATAAAATCGGAGTTATGTAGCGGTTTTTGTTGTTCAAAAAAGAAGCCACATATAGATATCTCGGTGGACGAAGTCATAATGTAAATTGTGTAGAATGGCAGAATAGTAATGTTTTGTGGTTTTTGGCCATCACCACTTAAAGAAGAGTTTGTAGCAGTCAGATGCCTGCAATTAGTATTTGCTGAAATTTTTTTATTCTCCACGTCTACTCTGCCTCCTCTGGAAACTGAAAGTTCTGTGAGCTTCCTCGTACTACCATTTGGACAGGCCCGTCTGATTCGACATAGCACTGGTGAATAAGATGGTGCCTTCGAGTGGCACTTCAAAAATTTGGAGATAACCACACATTTATGATTATGGCTGAAGCAATTGGATAGCTGTTACATAAATGATATAGTAAGCCCGGCAATTGGATCTATTAGTTGTCAACCTATCAGAGACAAATCAGCTGTCCTCCATCTGTTTAGAATCCAAGCAGGAGTTGTGAAATATACTCTGTTGTTGAATTGTTGTTGATAGCAATTTCACTTCAGCTAAACTAGGATCCATGAAACTCGAGAGCCATGCTTATGAGGCGTCTCTATAAAGCGGTGGTTTTCAATCTAGTCCTAGTGATGGAGGATCCCAAAACCCAGCACAATTAACCTGTCCAATTTCTTAAGAAATAAGTGTAGTTGTAATTTGTAATGTTGGGATTACCACGTAATAATGTATATTATTTTAGCATGGTATTGCGCAAGACGCAGGAATTATTGTTATTATTACCTATCAAATTTGTAGCGTGCGCAAGGTCACACCAAAGCGTTAATCTGAATCACGGATATGGATAGTCCGTCGCAAGGAGAGGATGCACTTAGGTTTCCAAATCCTTGAAAGACACGAAGAAATAGTGAGTTTAGAGCCGTATTTTTGGTGGAAGGAAGTGAATTTAAACTACGATTCCATTCCTTAGGAGCAAAGGCATGGATACACAGGAGCCAATAACTGTTCTGTGTCCTGGCCTGGAGCTAAAAGACCCACACTTGATCCCAGAATGAATGCTGTGAAGCATTCTGTGGTCTATTGCCCATCCTTTGAGGAATTCATTTTGTGTTTTCATTTTATATTGAGCTGGGGCGGAACTTAAGGTTCTGCAGTTACCCGGTTGAAACCATCTTCATCGAGGCTTGCACGACTAGAGTGCCACCTTTAGCTTTTCTTCACTCAGGTTAAAACCATGCAGCATTACCAATGCCATGCAATTACATTACATCATACTGACGTATTGTAATTCCTTTACGTTGCTGATGCCATATCCGCAACTCAGATTGGCGCTCTGGCACATTGTTTTCTACTTGGCTACATAAATGTATTTTCTCAAGATAACACATATCTTCTAATTCTTTGTTGTATTTTCTCAAGATAACACATATCTTCTAATTCTTTGTTGTATTTTCTCAAGATAACATATATCTTCTAATTCTTTGTTGTATTTTCTCAAGATAACACATATCTTCTAATTCTTTGTTGTATTTTCTCAAGATAACACATATCTTCTAATTCTTTGTTGTATTTTCTCAAGATAACACATATCTTCTAATTCTTTGTTGTATTTTCTCAAGATAACACATATCTTCTAATTCTTTGTTGTATTTTCTCAAGATAACACATATCTTCTAATTCTTTGTTGTATTTTCTCAAGATAACACATATCTTCTAATTCTTTGTTGTATTTTCTCAAGATAACACATATCTTCTAATTCTTTGTTGTATTTATTGTCGTATCTACCTTTTCATCCGCTAGCTACATTTAGTTAGTTAAGACTAGTTAAATTTTATGTTTATTCACCATTGAATCTATTATCTTCTCCCTTTAATCTTCTCTTACCGGCTCTCACTTTTCTATTTGACCTATCCTACTAGGTGACCCTAACTTGCAGGACCTTTGGTCCCTAATTGGGTCTCCTTGGGCTTATCTCTTCCTCCTTACTCACTCCATGACTCCTTCTCTCTTTTCTCAACTAGAATTTGACTTATTTACTATTTTGTTGTGGATTTGCTGTCAGCTGTTGTACATAATTCTGATCAGCCAAATAAATTTCTTTGATTGATTGATATAATTTAGTTACATTACCGATGCTATGTCACTTCATTACATGTCATTTTGAGCTTCTTAATCAGTTGTAATGTACTCGTGCACATCAGAGGATGAGACATTTTGCTCGCGTGTCGTTTGACATGTCACCCATTGTTAGTTCTCCTTACTACTTGCTAGGTGAATTGATGCTATTGTTACCGATCCCATTGTCTGTTGTCTTGGTCTGTGCAGGTAGGTGCTATAGGTATGGTTGGTAAGGTAGGTGGTCATGGTGGCTGTTGTGGCTTGAAGAATGGGGATGAAGGGTGACTAGATCTTTCTGGCATTCTCCTCCTCCTTCTCCTACTCCTCCTTCTTCTTTGTGTTATATAATTCAGCTGTTCAGCAAAGATTGACATTTGTTACCCTATTTACCTACAGTATATAGTTATTCATGCTTAGCATTATTTTTTTGGTGATGGTGGTTTTATCCACTTATGTTTTCGTGCATGTGTTCATATGATTATGCAATATATCTACATATTAATTCTGAGAATTTGTATAGCGCTCCTTCAAGAAACCAACTGATGAGCTCTTCCAGCTAAGACTAAAGAAAAATACTTTCAAGAGTGACTTATTAAACCCGCTTTATATAATAAGCATTTAATACATGTGCACATTGTATTTGTGTAAATTTGTGTAAAGCACCCAATGACTGTGTAAAATCATTCTGCAGTTACAAGTGATTCAGGCAACATTTAGCCTGTGTTAGAAGCATTTCAAACTACAGGAATATGCAATGACGAATCCTTACTAAATATTCAATGACGAATCCTTAATGAATATTCAATGACAAATACTTAATGAATATTCAATGGAAATCCTTAATGAATATTCAATGACAAATACTTAATGAATATTCAATGACAAATCCTTAATGAATATTCAATGACTAATCCTGAAGGAATATTCAATGACAAATACTTAATGAATATTCAATGACGAATTCTTAATGAATATTCAATTATGAATCATTTTGTGCAGAGCTTCCTCTTTATGCTTGATGTTACACTGTTCTGGTCCCAGTGTTGGGCACAAGACCAAAACCTCAAGACCAAGACCGAGACCAGGTGGTCCAAGACCTAGACCGGGTGGTCCGAGGCCAAGACCAAGACCGGGTGGTCCGAGACCAAGACCAAGGGTCCGAGACCAAAATCGAGACCAAGACCGATGCTCTTTTTTATAAACAATTCAATTTATTGAGATGCTAAAACGAAATACCATGCTTAAAACATTAATTATATTGCTGAAGAATACTAATCTTAATAATGGTCCAGAAACAGTTTTACCGGCCAGTCTGAACTTTTGCGGGTTCAGCCCTTGACTTCGTCCTGAGAATATCATACTATAAATTACTTACAGTATACGATAGATAAATACTTTCAGACATCTGAACAAGTAGTTTAACATTCCGTTTGAATGATGTACGTAGGCCTACTTGTACTCGGAATTGTTAATGGTTAAGGTTAATGGTGATTACACGTACACGTGGCCGACAACATAATTATTAGATTGTTCAAAAACCTTGAAATTTGTGAATGCAAATTTTGAAATGGCTGGTTCAGTTGCAAATACATTTTTTTGCCGACAGTAACATGTATATGTAGATGATCAACACGCCATGAATCGATAACAATCGCGCAGGGCCTAAACACCGGTGTCTCTAATCGAAAATAACCGACAAATATCAAAGAAATTGCTCTGATACGGCAAATGACCAAGAACGCTAACCTAAGACAGAGATCAATCCCAAGACCGTTCCTTTAAGACCAAGACGAAGACCGACACATTCGAGAGCGAGACCAAGACCGATGGTCCAAGACCAAGACCGATGCATTCGAGACCAAGACCGCAGTTTTCCGGTTTCGAAACCGTCTTGAGACCAAGACCGCAGTCTCGAGACCACATCCCTGCCTTGTCCTGGGCTCTCATTTTGCTGCCCTAAAGAATGGAACCGACTTCCAATACTTGTCCTAAGTTCAACTCAAAACTGATTGGCTTAATTCAAGAATTTGGATGTCTAACAGCTCTCCACCTGACGACTGAGCCTCCTCGTATTAAGTTGTTTGCGATACTAATTATTATTATAGTAATAATAGTTATAATGGTAATAATAGTAATAACGATGATAATCAGGATCATACCAATAATGATAATAAAAATGTTGATATTATTGATAATAATAGTTGTAATTGTTATAGTAACTATAATAATTGTAATAGTAATATTAATGCTAAAATTAATAATAGTATTGGTAATAATAATGATAATAGTAGTATTGATAATAATAATGATAATAATAATACTAATAATGGTGATAGTGATAATAATAGGGATAAACCGAGTTTGAATGTCTTGCAGAGTCCGAGTACCGAGTATTGCGAGTTCAATTTTGCCAAGTCAGAGTTTCGATTGACCTATTTAAAAAAAGTCTCATTCTCTTGATTTTTTATTTTGCAGTTTGCACAGCTTTTATGATTTTTTCGTTTTGCCTTAGTTTTCTCTGGGAAGTTGCAACTAATAAGCACTACATGTAGCAGTATTACATAAAAAACATATTTGTGTGTTTAGTTAAATCGATCGTCATTGTGTAAAGTAATAAATCCAATTTTTGGTTCAAAATAGGAATCGGAAATATTAATACTTGGACCTATTGTTTGTCTGAGTCTGAGCAATGCCGAGTATAACAAAACTCAGGCCGAGCTGAGTTCCGAATTGAGTTTCGGTTCATCTCTAGGTGGTGATGATGATGATGATGATGAAAGTAGTCGTGTACTATGATCCAAACAAGCCATTCATAGAGGTATTTCAGCCATAGGGTTTTTCTTTAATAGTTTGTCTGTGGCCGTCGGTCAGATAGTCTGGTGCTGTAATCTGTTGACATGCTAGATTCATAGGACTAAAACCTGTAAGGACCATGAGCAAAGTGAACCCACGACTCATTGTACTCTATTACAATGCAAGTGCACAGCTCATTACAATGCCATAGCAGCACCAACAATGACATGAAGTCAAGCACAAAATTAACACTTTTAATGTATCATTTAATTAATGCCAGGTAGTGCACTGCAACTGGTAATAATTGTAGAGATTACTGATGATGTAAGAGTAGAAATAGCCTTGCTTGAAGGTGAAAATAAACATCACATATCCTCGTAAGTATAACAAATGGTTCTAGACTTCACGGTCCAATGTAGGTGCCTGACTGTTCCACATGGCTTGCCAACCAGGTCAGGCCGCCGCCACGGTCCCTGTTGATACATCCAGTCAGGAATGTGAAAGGTTTTTGTTGTGGCCAGTGCCTTTTGCCTCTGGTCTTGGTGTGGAACAGGTGTTACATAGGAAATGCCTTTACCCAAATGTCACTGTTATTATTCTCTTGGCTCAAGTGTCTAATCGTGCAAGGGTGATTGGACATGAACATCCATTCTATTCTCTCAGGTCAACGCTCTAATCATGTCACATAAATGCTTTTGTAGGAGGAAGACTAATGTCCCATGTGAATGGATACCTATCATTAACTGGTTGGCAGTTGGGCCTAGGTGTTCACAGATTAATACCATTTGTCCCCTTAATGCAAACGTTTTTGTGATGGCAGGTGAGTAGCATTCCACCAAGTGGCGGGCCAGAGTGCAAAGGTGCATGAGGAAAATGGGGTAGGGATCTCAGAGAGGGGGGGCCATAACGACAGTTGAATTAGGCTTTGAAGATGGGATTCTGATATGTATTATCAATTACAAACATTAAAAAAAACGTTTGAAGCCTTAAAACTGACAAATTAGACCTTCTATTCTCAATTGTGTTGTCTTTAGACAAGGCTCTGCAGGCCTGCTCTTTGACACCCTTGCCTTTTATATTTATGGGGCTTTGAGGTTTTGCTAAAATCTGCCTTATGGAAGTTAAGATAAATACATACCTACATACATAATGGCAATGAAATCAAAATCACATTGGTAAGTAAACGATTCTTAAGTCGAACATCTCCAACCTTCCATCCTCCTTTCAACAAACCTTTAATTAGCCAACATCTCTCCATGTCCAATCACTTTTCCAACCCCTTCCTGCAGATTTATGACCTCTACATCATCCGATCAATGCCTGGCTGTACATATGAGTCCATCGAAATTGCTGCTTGAGGTCATGATTCTGTGGTTGGAAGAGAATAGTTTGTATGTAATGTGATGTAAGTTTGGCTGAGGCACACATATGACAGCAGCAATTCAACAAATGGACCAGTTTAGTATGTGTCGAATGGCTTGACAGTGGAGTACACCATATGTGTGCCTAGCCAAACTTACATCACATTACATACAAACTATTCTCCTCCAACCACAGAATCATGACCTCAAGCGGCAATTAGTTTACAATCGTGCCACATAGGATATATACATCCATGCATTACAACGTATGATCTTAGCCTATTATTATTCCTTTCTTTAAACTTTTAACTTGCCATCCTTTTTCATTCTTTGCTCTACCGTTTCTTAGCTCTTACTTTACATTTTCTTTGTTGCTCAACCGACGTTTGGCGCTTATTAAAACGACGTTATTAAAATCGTTACAAGGAGAGTTGCAGTTGTTCAGATGTATCTCCTCCTTTGCTCCCTGTAGAGCACTCAGCTGTAACAGTTTACTCTTACATATAATTATGCACTATAACCTATTTATAATAATGCTATGTATGTGAAATACGATGCAGTCGCATAACAATCGAAGTGTTGATATAATGAAGTGGTTTCTCATGCTATCTGTCGTAATTATGAATGTAAGTGTCTGATGGACCAAGAATAACTTATAAATGTTTAGCATTGTTGGTCCTTTTTGTTTGCATCAAGGTACAATTAATCGCCATAACGCCACATGCTTCACTGGTTCCTGCTTTGACTAAATTCAATTAATCATTGTGTTCCATATGAGCGCCTCTGAAATGCGTTCATTAACAATTATATGATATATATATGTATATATATATAGTTGTATATATCTCACCCATACATAGAACGCTGTTGTCTAGTAAGACGTTTTTTATGATTATTAGCTGCAATTCTGTGTGCACTTTTTAATAAAATGAATTTATTATTGCTATTAAATAAAACTACATTTCAAAATTATGACCTCAAATTTTATTTTTGCCTAAACAAAGATAAAGGCCGCATGTTATATATTTATATACATGATATGATACGTATATTATGTATTGAATCTTATAAACACAGACACAACGACAACATTAAACAAGAGGATGCCATACATTTATTTATTATAGACGTTGCTTCAATTTTTCAGGTAGCTTAAACCAGCGACAGAGTCGACTCAACCTGCGTCCCGTTCAGCTGTGGTGTGGTTATCCTCTGACATCTGCATTTTGGATACTTCTCACTGGATGCTGGTAGAGAGACGTCAGGTGTTGCGTCAGAAGGGGTTGTGAGGGGGTTACTTGTGGGTGGCGAATAGGTTTGTACCTTAAAGAGAAGCACAGAAGACGACGAAAGAGCTAATAGGAAGGGAAGGCAGTTCTATTGAAGATATGCAATAGGTAAGTTCTTTCTTCCATTATATCTAATCTGTTATCTAATCTTGCACTAGTCTTTTAAATGTATTGCTTTTTAAAAGAAGACCTCCTAATCCCTATTCACACGATCGCATGACCGTGTTATTCCACAGGCAGGTAATCTAGAGTGAAAATCCTTTTTTATTAGACTGCTGCACTTTTAATGTATTGTACAATACAATACAACTGTTATTTGATATCACCCTTCTTACAGTTTAGTTCAGAAGTGCACACACGCCTCAAAGGCGCAACTCCAGTAGTGATGCAGTCGAATTGTGTGCAAAGGTCGAATTGCTCAAGGTCCCTACACAGTGACTCCCCGGACGAGGGTTGAACCCGCTCACTTAGCACACTGAGTGTTATTGGCCGACCGCTCTAACCAAAATCTGCCACCCTGCTGTGTAGAGAAGGTATAACAAAGGCCCTAAAACAGAACCTTGAGGCATCCCAAAAGGGGCATGAGCCAATGAGACCTAGACAAGCCAATGGCCACACAGTTTGTGGGTCAAATAAGAAAGACCTAAGTCCTAAGCCATTCAAATGGCTGGTCTACCAGGCCAAAAGAGGTGGACAGGCGCTGTTAAAGAATGGAGTGGTTCACCGAGTCGAGTCGAAGGCAGAGCTTACGTCAAAGAGAGCAAGGAGGGTTACCTCACCAAGCCTTCAGTGATAAGAATCTGTTTAGTATGTCTGCCCTTGCCAACCAGTGAACCTTGCTCAGGTAGATCATACCACCGTGACTTTGTGCCATGTTTTGTGGACTAAATGCCGCTTAATAATTTATTCTTTATTGACTGCTATCGTTCTTGACAGGCCAAATAAAATACACCATGAGAATGCTGAGTGTCGAAAAATTCCTTGTACAAAATTTATAAAAACTAAATGTTAAGAATAAATGTATTTATTTCTGCTTGCACTTGTTCACGCAGCCAGCATTATAAGACGTTGATAGTAAGGTTATGAAGGTTACGCATTGCACCACAGGGAATTTAAGCATCGCGTCTTGTGGAGCAAAGAATTATGGGAAATTTTTGAGACCAACAATTAAAAACAGTTTTGGACATAATTAGATATATCAATATTTTGAAAGTCTTGATGAGCCTGATGAACAAATGGGCTTGCCGTATGTTTGACACGCTTGTTGTCTAGCGTAAACTGCTTCTGTTAGGGAGAAGGGATTTCAGCCGTGTATGATATAATAAATTATGAGCTGTATATGTGTGGCCTAAAATGCACTTTTTTCTCGGCGCCTGAAAACTGGTCTCTTTCTGAAAACAAGTGACAGCCTTTAGGAGTAGATGTCTTGAAGATTTGCTTTATAGGATTCTCAAAAGACTATTTATATCGGTCAGTCAAATTAATCAAGTCAAGTCAACAAATCAATTGATTCAGTCAATTATTCGATGAGATCTATTATACACTTTTATTATTATGCACTTTGTGCTTTGGAGAGTCGCTAAGTTGGTGCCTTATAAATGTCCTGTTACATTATATGACATTACATTACTTTTATCAGCTGTAAAGCTATTCTGAGTGTCTAACCTTTCCTTAGTAACTCTGAGAGTTTCTCTGGAGGACGCTTTAAGTAAGTAAGTATTAATGTTTTTTATTGAACTGCCTGTAAACGGACTGCAGGAACATAAGATATGAACAAAGAATGTCCTATCACAAAACGATCATAATACCGGTAAGCAATTACAAAACAGACGTCCTGGGAGTTCTGAGAGAGTGAAGAAAGAGATTGCATTCAAGTCTGGATAAAGGAGGATGGCTTTCCATTCTAAATGTAGGTCAAACCTTTTCAAGTAGGCCCTACTCTTACCCAGACTCCTTACTTGATATTCCATCTGTCAATCCAAACTAACAGTCTAACACCCACCTTAACAGCCTCCTCTGGAAACCAAACTCTGGCCTTCCTCAGGCTGCCCTTTGGACAACCCGTCTGATTCGATGTAGCGCTCGTGAATAAGCTGGTGCCCTGCACTTGACTTTCGAGTGTCGCTTCAAAAGTTTGGAGATTACAATTAAAAATATGACACTAATGATCTTTGTTATCACATAGTGTCATTAAGTTGAAACTACTAATACTACATCTACTACTTGTTAGTCATTGAATTCTAATCAGTTTTGTCTTTTTCATTAGCAGCCGGCGACCAGATCGTACCGAAATGTCGAAGCACCAGTTGCTGCGATCGTCTTTCGGGGTTGGTTGGAATCCGCTTGGTGGATGGTCTGCTCTACAGATTCTCATCTTGGCACTGATCACGTTATCAGCAATTCCTCAGACAAATGCTCAGAGTAAGCAGAAGCCATTGAATATTGATTATAATATTTGAATATTGATTATAATATATGAATATTAATTATAATGTAGAGCTGTACCGATATCACTTTGCCGATTATGCCGATACCGATTATTGCCGATTTTTCATTTGCCGATACCCGATTATTTAGCCGATTATTTAGCCGATGACTCTGCCGATTATTTCATTGTGTTTCTCAAGATGTCCAGTTCTAAAAGATAGACCTACTGCTCCTGCCTATTGTTGTAATACAAGCAAACACTTGCTACGTAAGAGATGTATGCATGTGTTGGGGACTAATCCTAGGCAGGCAATACAGATTAGACACACCACCCTCAGTCGAACTGTGCCCATGGTAATTAATGGCCTATTCACAGCCACCCATCTGGTCTCAGGCGACTGATATGTTTCAGGGAGATCAGATTGGCAGCTAGCATGTATTCATTAGGCATGCCTCTACGATGTATATTCATCGGTTTCTCTGTTGAATTGGCCAGATTCCTTGGCTTGAATTGGCCAGCCATTCCGTGGCCTTTAAGCATGTACTGTGACTATCTCTACCCAACACCTATGTTGACTCGTTCTCAAGGTCTATACTAGCACACTGGATGGTCTCACCAATGGTCTGAAGAAGCCATTGGCTCGACGACACGATATGGGAACGGAATGAAATGTCGTCCTTCACAGACCCAGTGATGTTGCTATCGTCATTTTGCTTTTATAGACTGAAAATAATATTATAAAATAAAAATAATAATTTTTAATATCGGCGCCGATTATCTTGCCGATATCGCAGACTGCCGATATCTCAATAATCGCTATTATAATGTAATTATATCTTCGTTTAATCTCAAACTGACAAACCACAGTGTGATTACAAGTATTGTGTGAACGAATTATGACAAGGCAATACAGGAGTCAATATTTGACTGTCTGCAGCAATGTAAAGTACTCAGTGCGACTACCCATGCTGTTATGCATCTGATTTAACAGTGCCGCCTAGCGAAAGAAGGACTAGTCAACCTTAGGGGATATGGGAATCAAACTCACTTCCTCGTCCTTACACGCCATTGTGTTATCCATTACTCTATGTGTTGATGAGTCTACAATGAGTATGTGTCGTTATGTTAATGAATCTACTGTGAGTATGTAATGTCATGTTAATGAATATTCAATGAGTATGTGACGTCTTGTTAATGTGTATTCAATGAATATTCAATGAGTATGTGACATCATGTTGTGTTGATGAATATTCAATGAGTATCTGATGCCATGTTAATGAGTCTACAATGAGTACGTGACTTTGCCTCAACTACACCATGCATGACTATGTGACTGAGTGTTTTCTCTGTCTCCTTCAGGTTCCATCTGCAACACGTCGCTCGATCTGGCCTTCCTTCTGGATGACAGTTCGAGCATTCCGTATGAAGACTGGAATCGTCTGCTCAACTTCGTGACAAACCTCATAGACAACCTCGCGATAGGTCAAAACGGCATTCGAGTGGCTATCGTCCGATACTCCACGGTCGCGGACGTCATCTTCCCTCTCACGCGATACTCCACGGCCGACGACATGAAGAGGGCGGTGGGCCTCATTACGTTCAACGGGGGCTCTACGAATCTTGCAGACGCCCTAAGAGTCGTTCTTAGCGACGTCTACCAGGTTTCACCGCGTCCGTTCGCGCAAAAGTGCGTGGTGCTTATAACAGATGGGAGATCAAATAACCAACAGGAGTCTATTATTCAGGCGAATTTTGTTAAGAGTGCGGGTATTAAGGTGGTCGCGGTGGGGGTTGTTCCATCAGGGATGAGCGTAGGGTTTGGGGAGTTGCAGGCGATCGCGACCGATCCAGCGGAGGTCGTCATTCTCCAGGTGCAGAACTATGCGGAGCTACCGACGAAGACTGCCATCCTACAGGCAGCGTTTTGTTTGCTATCTCCAGTTCCAGGTGCGTTAATGATGATTATAATAGAAATATTAATAACAAGTAATCATATGATAATAATGATTATGATAATAATATTTTTGTATAGTAGTAATTATAATTAAAATATTGGTGATGATGGGGGTGGTGGGGATGGCAGTGATGATGTAAGTAATGATTATTAATATGATAATTAGAATAATAATAATAATTGTAATAGTAATAATGGTGATGGTTATGGTGACTTATAATATAAGACTCATGATTATTGATTAATCATATAATAATTATTATTTTGATGATAATAATTATTATAATAATTTTTATAATTAAAATAAGGATGTTGGTGATTATGTAAATAATGATTATTAATATGATGATTATAATAATTATAATAATAATAATAATGATGATGATGGTGGTGGTTATGGTGATGGTGATGACATAAGTAATGATAATCGATATAACAATTACATGTACAATAATAATAATTGATAATAACAGTGATAATAATTGTAATAATTAATGATAATTAGTGATATTTATAGTAATGACAACAATAGCAATACAAATGGCAACTTCTATGACCCCATAACCTCTATTTGCCACTACATGAGTGCTGACTCAAAACTAAGATTAATCAGATTAGACAGGGTCAGGAGGTCAAGGTTCACATATTATATAAAGCATAAAATCACAATTTTTCGCCCACCCCTACCCCTAATAACGTTATATAACAGCAGCTGTGACCCCCACCCCTCACCCCTATATTATATAACAGATATGCTACCTACCCCCCTACACCACCTCAGTCTATATGCACGTTAAAAGACATAATTGTATTGAACAGTTTGAAACTTTTATAACAATACAATGGTAGTTAGCACCTCAATAGTAGTGATTCAGCTGATAATTGACCTTATCCATTTCAAGAACTGCAGTAAAAAATCATCATACGCCCAATTAGCTATGTAATTAAACCCATCCTAAACTTGTGTACTCTCTGGTGCCAATGATGATTAGACCGAATGTAGGGAGTTCCTCAGCATCTTAATAATGGGACTCTTAATGGCGCTAAATTCACTTGTATTAATTACGGTAACTAATTGGGTAGTCGACGATTGTCACCATGTATCTACATGTATGCCTACTAATACAGCATGATAATACATGGTAGTGACGTACATCCTATTTAAAAGCACCATTTTAGTTTCCCTCCTGTTTTGCACTAGAAATAAGCATTACAGTATCACACAGAATGGATTGGTTTAGTATTGCACAACGAGGTCTTTATCGATAAGTTCGCGGTACAACTCTACCTATTTAATAGTGTATGATGTATACAGAGTGCGTACTACAACTGCAATTGGGTATTTAAGCAAACAAACTATTTACACATACTATATAAAATGAAATGAAGCATCATGATTATACCTAACAAAATAATTATTTCAAGTGAATTAATTTTAATTTAAACCAGATTCAAAACAAAGCACACAGAATTGAATTTTAGAGCATTTAAAGCTATGCACAGGAAATTGTTAAAATTGTAAACAGGAAATTGTTAAAAGTGGATTCATAAATAATAAGTAAGAATGTCAAATCATTTCGCCAGGTTGCTGCTAATGGTGCTAGTTTTGGTTCAAAATACGTATTGTGAACTTCGATTAGACAATGAAGGTCCGTGGTACATGGAATTTCCAATTGGCAGGCAAACAGGCAAAATAGCATAAGCTGGAAAATAATTTGTTATATAACGAAATCTTCAACCTACCCCCACGCTACACAATAAATTATAACGCTAACAAAACCGGAACACACCCACCTACCCCTTGATCGTTATATAATATGTGAACGGCCCTTAAGGTCAGGAGGCAAGGTCAGGTGATAAATAATAATAAGAGGACATTGCATGTGATGACGGTTATGTTGTGATCTTGGAGATAATGATAATGATGGTGGGAATGATGATGACAATGTGGAGTGATATTTGTCATGGAGAACGCGGTGGTCAGGAGGCTCTTCTCAGTTAGTCAAGGAGGAGATGAGAATCGTGGAGATGATGATAATGGCTATTATAATGAAAATAAATTAGCATTAAGTTTAATAGTGGTGGATATGATGTATGAAAAAAAATTAAAGACAATTGTAATTATCATGATGATGATGCTGTTGACAAAAAATATGATGATTTAAAGTGGTGATGATGATGATGATGCTGTTGACAAAGATGATGATGATGTGAATGATGATGATGAGGATGATGATGATGAGGATGATGATGATGATGATGATGATGATGATGAGGATGATGATGATGATGATGAGGATGATGATGATGATGATGATGATGATGATGAGGATGATGATGATGGTGATGGTGGTGGTGATGATGATGATGATGATGATGATGATGATGATGATGATGATGATGAGGATGATGATGATGATGATGAGGATGATGATGATGATGATGATGATGATGATGATGATGAGGATGATGATGATGGTGATGAGGATGATGATGATGATGATGATGATGATGATGAGGATGATGATGATGGTGATGGTGGTGGTGATGATGATGATGATGATGATGATGCTGTTGACAAAGAAAATGATTTAAAGTGGTGATGATGATGGTGATGGTGATGATGATGACGAGTAACAATGAAGCTACTGAGTTGGTGTGGCTGTGGTAGCATTACTAGTAAACAACAACTGCATAGTAGTTGTTCTAGTACTTCTAATGCTAGTAAGATTAAAAATCAGTAGTTGTTGCAGTAGTAGTATCAGGGGTGATGCTGATGACGACAACGATGAAGATGATGACGATGATGATGACAACGACGATTTTGATGATGACATTAATCTGGTGCAAGATCTTTCTCCATACCCACATTTCACAGGTATCAATTGTCTGCTCCCCTCTTTACACATTAAGGTCAAGACTGGGCTCTCAACCTCATCTGCTTGAAGACTTCTTTATTCCCTTGGGTCTGCCATGGTGAGTGAGTCTTGGTGACAATGCTTCTGGATAGCCTATTTTGATTGAAGATCTTTAAAAAAAATCAGATACACTTAAATGATAACTGTAGGAATAGCAAGAGCGAATTGAACTTGGGTTTCTTTGTTCGTTGTAGGAGTTACAGGTTATACTGGTGCCACTGGTTGGACAGGTTCATCTGGTCTGTTTGGGTCACCTGGACTTTCTGGAGCTTCTGGTCCACCAGGTGTCGTGGGGCCCATTGGACCGTCTGGCCCATCGGGACCGCAAGGTTTCCCAGGACCTCCTGGTAAGGCAATGGTGCAAGTGCCTCTTTTGATTGGTTGATTGAATGATTGATTGTTCAAGCGATCTATACGGTGTGATTGACTGATGGATTGGTTGCTTGATTAATATATCCATTGATCGAGTTATTGGTTGGATTGATTAAATGATTAATGGGTTGTTGATTGAGGGATGGATTGATCTGTGAATTGACTGATTGATTGGTGAATTGATTGATTGATATGTAGGTTCATTGATTGATTGATTGCTTTGTTGATTGAGTGATTGACTCTGACTGACTGATTGGCTGTTTGACTGCTATTTCATTGGTCAACTGGATGACTGGATTTTTCTGTTCATCTTCATTTGGTCTTGTCCAGCATAATAACAGTCGTCAATTAATGCTGGTCTAATCATTAAACATACATATGCAAAAATAATAATAATTTTTGTTGATTTCGAACTGATGAAGCACAGTATGATTACAAGTATAGTATGAACGAATGATGAGAAATGACAAGTAATTACAGGAATCAATTTTAGCTGTCGGCAGCCATGCAAGGCGCCCATTTCGTTATGCATCTTACTACACTATGTATGTTGTATGCTAGGCTTTTGTTATGCATTACACCCTACAATAGATGGGACGTGGTGGTCTGGCAGTATGTTATGTGCCCTGAGTTTTGTGGGTTTGAATCTACCTCAACCAACTGTGTAGTGAACTTACAGCGACCTTGAACAAGTTGCTCACCCGTAATTGTATGCAAGGAGGTAACGGGAAACCTCATCTCGGATATGTCTTTAGGCAGAGAACTCGTCATCATCACTTCCTGTAATATGTAATTTATTATTCTTTATTTCTGTCTTTTTAAGGTCCCTCTGGAAATCCGGGTCAACAGGGACCATTTGGCCCCCAAGGACCACAAGGACCGCCAGGACCGTCCGGGTCGTTAGGTTTACCTGGAGACACAGGTTACTCGGGACCTCAGGGTCCAAATGGGAATCCGGGATCGCCTGGTCCCAGTGGACCAAGTGGACCACCAGGGCAGACAGGCAATCCGGGTCAGTCAGGATCAAATGGACCTCCTGGACCTACAGGACCATCTGGATTCCCTGGAGGTCAGGGGCCACCAGGGTCTCCAGGTCAGCCTGGGCCAAATGGTCAGAACGGTCCATCAGGACCAATAGGACCTCAGGGTCCAGTTGGACCCCAAGGACCATCTGGACCAGCAGGGTCTCCTGGACCTACGATTCAAGGAGCGACTGGAGCGACTGGATACACTGGAGCATCGGGATATCCAGGACAGTCGGGCCAACCGGGTTATCCAGGGCCATCGGGTCCTCTAGGGCCTGCAGGACCATCGGGGCCTGCAGGACCAGCAGGGCCAGCAGGACCTCCAGGTCCACTGGGTGGCACTGGACCACCAGGACAACCTGGTCCCACAGGGCCGAACGGAGGTTTAGGGCCACAGGGTAGCAAAGGTAAGGTTCTTTTCTTTAGTTACCTCTATGTTACCTTTATATTCTATTTTAAATAATGTTATATGAATGAAGTACTTGTAATCTTTTTTAAGGTACGTGTTTATGCTAATCAATTACATCTAATTTCTATGCAATTTTTTAATATTTTTTTAAATACTTTTGTATGTATATGTTCACATTTTGTATTTGTTTTATAATTTTAAATTCTATAGCCTTTTGTAAATGCCTCTGCCTTTAAATTCCTTAGTCATTTAAGTAATCGTGGTGGTGGTGATGATGATGACTCTGGGACTGATCATTTGGCACAGTCTTCCATTAGAGCTGTGTTTCTACCTAGGACAAATTCATTCACCTTTTATTCATCTATCGAGTGCGTTCTGGGATTGCGTCTGAGAACGTATCTTAAAGGGGTGCTATATCATGTTTATGGAGATTGATTGATTGGTTGGTTGACTGGCTGGCTGGTTGGTTGATTGATTGATTGATTGATTATGAAAATGATAATGATGACCAAGATAATGTAAGAAGTTCATAGCACTAAAGCTACAATTCACTTATTTTGGATTATTTTGATTATGATTATTATGACCGTGAGTAGTTCATAACACAGCACTGACAACAGTTTACAATTCATTGATTTTGATGACAGGTGACACTGGTTCTTCTGGACCTTCTGGTAACCCTGGATTCCCAGGACCCTCTGGACCGCTTGGACCTGCTGGTAACGCTGGTACATCAGGTCCACCTGGCCCACCTGGTCCAATAGGACCAGTGGGACCTAATGGACCACAGGGACAAGCAGGGCAAGATGGCACTCCAGGTAGGCTGGTCATAGCTTATCAGAGACGAATCGAAATGTGCACTGGAGATAGTTTATAAGCAGTGAATCAAGTGTTTGCACGTTAATGGCCAAGATGTTATGTAATGTGATGGTACAGAACATCTACATAGCACCTCTTCAAGGTGGTTACAGTTCTTGAGTTTTCTTTCAGTTTCATAGAGTCTGAGTGATAAGTCTTCATGAACAAATGGTTGTGCCTCAAAAATTATTATTAGCCCATTGTATTTGGTAAAACATTAAATTCAATATGTTTTTATTGATCTCAACAGATGAACATGTAGGCAAAGTGATTATAATCAACAGGAGTGGGAAATAGAGAAGAAAAAAATGGCCCTAAATGGACCAACGGTCCTGATAGTCAGACTACCATTTTTCTTGAAATAGAAGTTGGATTGAAGATAATAATGCTTGCTAATTCAGCTTATTTTTCAGCAAGCATTATTTTCGTCTTTATATTGTCTATTTAGGAAGACTTACTCTAATCGATCCAAATTTTTTTTCAGCTAGCATTATTTTCATCTATATAACATCTATTTGGAAAGAATTGCTCTCATCAATCCAACTTCTATTTAAGCATGTGTTATTATCATCAATCCAACTTCTATTTAAACATGTGTTATTATCGTCAATCCAACTTCTATTTAAACATGTGTTATTATTGTCAATCCAACTTCTATTTAAACATGTGTTATTATCATCAATCCAACTTCTATTTTGCGAAATACAGTGGGCGAATAATAATTTTTTGGTCATGAATCTTTTGTCCGTTAGCCATTTTTCGGTGAACCATTTTTTCAGTGAACCATTTGTTGATGAATCATTTGTCATCAACTACTTGTGTGTTATTTGTTTGTAGGTGGCGTTGGTGCAAGTGGATCTGTTGGACCAGTGGGACCCTCAGGCTCTCAAGGTCCTCCTGGAGCAGCGGGGAGATCAGGAGCAACTGGAACCCCTGGGAATACAGGTGGGACTGGCTATCAAGGATCACCTGGACTTCCAGGTCCTCCAGGAGGAAGTGGGAACTCAGGACCTATGGGCCCACCAGGGCCAACTGGACCAGCTGGACAACAGGGTTCATCAGGATTCTCTGGACCTGCAGGTTGGCTAAGATAAACATTTCATAATTAAATTCAAACTGATGCACTTGACAATTATACTTGATTACAAGTGTGTTATGAATGGATGATCGGAAGCTATTGCAGGAGTTGAATTTAACAGCATGGCAGCAATGCAAATTGCCCATCACTTCCTACATCTAATTTAGCCAATGCCACCACCTAGCAAATGGAAGGAATACTCACCTTATGGGGTGTTGATCTCTCTCTTCACGCTAGTTTGTTATCCATTACTGTGGAATATATCTTTAAAAAAAACAGTGTGTATTTGTTACGTCTGTGCCATTTTTCTATTGTTTATGTTTCAGTAATTGCTGCCAATATTGTATTCTTCAATTCTTTATGGTATAGGTTATGGTATAGGTACAAGTTGAGGTTAGAATAGGTTGGATAACATAAACCAGCTGAACAAGGTTAGTTTGTGAGCTTAGGTTTTAGAACCAGCAAGGTATGTTGGAAAGGCAGGTATGTAGGCTATAATGTGTGTAAGTAATTATTCATTCATTAAATTGTTAAGTTTAATTATTAAAATTAAGTCTTCTTGCCTTAAATGACTAGACATTTTACCATTTTCCAGGTCAAACTGGTTTCCAGGGTCCTCAGGGTCCACCAGGGCCAGATGGTCCAAATGGTTCTCCCGGACCAGCTGGACCATCAGGGCAGCCAGGTCCTTTGGGCGATGCCGGACCGTCTGGCCCGAGCGGTCCTCCAGGTCCAACAGGCAACAGAGGAGGGACCGGATTCCCAGGACCTACAGGACCAGTTGGCGGCACAGGGGGTCAAGGATTTACAGGTCCTCAAGGACCTACTGGTCCGGTTGGTCCATCTGGCCCTTCCGGACCCACTGGAAGCGCCGGACCTGATGGGCCTAAAGGTCAGAGCGGTGACACTGGTCCGGCTGGTTTCTCCGGTCCTTCCGGTTCTCCAGGCAATCCAGGTTTGAATTTCTTTCACCATTCTTGATTTTAACTTCACAAATCAAATGCAATTGTTTTGAAGTGCAGAAACTAAATTCTCAGTTTTAGGAAGTAAATTAGTTATTTAATTCTTTTCCTCAATTGAGAAACTGGCTTTCTTTTGGTGGATAAACACTAGCCCTTCATGATCTGTATAGTTTTTCAAAGTACAGCCATCTTAGAGCTTTTCTTTATCGCCAGAGTTGGATTGGGAGCGCTCCTGAGTAGATGTGCTGTAGTTGAACATCTATTATAGGACCCTCAAATCAGCAATGTAATGGAGTGCTTATATAGTGCCACTCAAATCAGAGGTGCTCACGACTCAGCACAAAGCTAAACAAAGAAAAGGAAAGTCTTCAAGCGCTTCGAAAACAGCAGGGGAGAGAGAGAGCAGCTTCTTCTGAAGATGAAGGGGGACGCTTTTCCAGCTGGTGGGACCCACGTAGGAGAAGCTTCTGGATTGGGCCATGGCAGCGCGCATGCAGGGAACCACCAGAATTCCAGAGGAACGAAGGGAAACCCTGTGCGGAATAGAAGAGACCCTAGTGCAGAGAGAATTAGGGGGCAGACCCAAGGAGACAGATACGCATCAATACAGCGCCACCATGTCATGGAATGGCACAATGCGAGTCCTCAGAATGAATGGATGAAAAGTCTTCTAAGCAAAATATCCTCAGATTTGTCTTACATGCTGCACAGGTTTAAATGATTTTTCAATCACAGGCTAATCTGATCTAATCATTCCCTACCAAGGAAATCAACAGACCACCGTTTGCCCATCGTCTCATGACAGGATCCTGACTCTTATAGACAATAATACGTGGAAAACTTCTTGAAGAAGAATGTTCTACTGCAATTGATTATATATTTGTCCTATATCTTTACACATCGAAGTTTAATGAAGAGAATACTAACTTTATGATGTATCTGATTTGATTTGGTGATCGTAGGCATAGCATATCAGGAGTTTTTTCTCTGTAAATAATTATTTCTTTTGTAAAATTAAATGTGAACTATCAAACAATGTAGGAAAAACTAGAAACTTGTGATTAGTTTGCTTGCGGAGGTACTAAATATGTGCATTTACAATATTTATAATCTGCCTACATATTCCAGTGGTATTGGATCTTACATTGTCTTTCCTTTATCTAGGATCTCCTGGTCCTCAAGGTCCTCCTGGATTTTCTGGGGCAGATGGATCACCCGGTGGACCTGGTTCTCCAGGATTTGCTGGACCACCCGGACCTAATGGCCGCCCAGGACCTTTGGGCCCTGCAGGGCCCTCTGGCCCTGCAGGGCCAAATGGTGACCCTGGGTCTCCGGGCCCAGCTGGACCATCGGGTTCTCAGGGTCCGTCTGGAGATAGAGGTGACCCTGGACAACCGGGTTCATCGGGACCGCAAGGTCCTTCAGGTTGGTCAGAAATTCAGAGCTCTTTAATCCAAGGGATTTAATGTGAATTAGTGTCAATTTAATGATGCCTAGTTTTGTTCTTTTATGAAAACAGTTCATGAATTTGGTAAGGAAAGATATGATAGCATACAGCAAATAAGAAAGCTGAAGATGATAAGGAAAGGAAGGAAGATAAGGCCAGACAAAGGTAGGGTTTGATAAGTAAATTTACTTGACATAGACACGTTAAGGAAAGGAAGGTAAGGTAACAGATGCAAGGTGAGGAAGGTAAAGTAAAATTAATATTAAAGGTTAAGTTAAGTATAAAAATAAGGAAGTTAAGGTTATAATGGTTTGTAGTGAAGGTTAGATAAAGTATTGATGGTGAAGAGTAATTGTGAAGGTTAAAAAGAATAAGGGCATAATTAATGGCATAATGGTATAATTAGTAGTGAAGGTTAGATAAAAATGAAGAAAGTAAGGTAATTGCTAATAGTGAAGGTTAGATAAGAAAAATAAGGAAGGTAAGGTAATAATTTGTAGTAATGATTAGATAATAATAATAACTGAAAGTTATACACATGTGATGAAGTAGGATGAGGCCATGGTGTGAATTGTGGGGATTCTCACTCTTAGTGTAGTACAGCGGCATAGGAATATAATTGTGCACTTTGTGATACAAGTATGAAATTTTGCACAAACGTAGTACGTTGCATTGTTATGAGATTTGGATGTTGGACCACGCGAAAAAATTATTTTAAAAAAAATTATTGGAAAATAAAAGAATTATTCTGAAATTTTTTTATTAAAGTGAAAATTTTTTTTTAGTAAAATCCAAGTTACGCCCTTTAAACAGGTAAAGGTTAAACATTCAAACCGAGAATCAATTAAAAATCATGGTCACAAACTTTTAAATTGTTTATTTTTGCCCTTAAAAGTAGTTGTTAATAACAATGTTCCTTAGAATCAATGTTAATTTTGAAATTGAAGGTATGTGTTCATTTAAGACCTACTTATCTCTGCTTTCTCAGAAGTCCCCTTCACAGAAAAACAAAACAGCACAAGGAAGTGAGAGTTTCCTTCAAGAACATCCTTTTACATGATCCTACTTGCACTTGTGGAACACCAAATATCATCATGTCATGTATGCTTCTGACAGGATTGTTCAGTTAGACTCGCATGTGTTATCTTTAGCCTTTGTCCAATATCGTATGACTATAAAATGCGACTCTGGACTACATCTAAAGGATCTGCCCCAAGACCCACGCTTGATATGTAAAGTAATAGAACATTTATATAGCGCCTTGTGCAAGATTTCATGCTTGTATCACAAAGTGTGCTATCACTGGATATTTCGGATCTATGCCGCTGCACTAGTGGGGAAATGTATGAATATAAGCGAAATGAATTATGACAATGCTTGCAGAGGGACCCTGCTTTTCTTTTTCTGATTAGGACCCAGGGGAAATACGGGACCTTCTGGCAACACTGGGCTTCCGGGATCTATTGGTGCAAGCGGTACTGCCGGCGATCCGGGACCAAGTGGACCCAGTGGACCATCAGGTCCTAATGGAAATCCAGGTCCGCCTGGAGGTCCAGGACAATCCGGAAATGCTGGACCACAAGGATCTACGGGTTCCTCTGGAAACCAAGGCCCCAAAGGTCTTCCTGGACCGGCCGGCCCGTCAGGAAATTCCGGACCGGATGGATCGAAAGGCGTTCCTGGAGATTTGGGATTTCCAGGTCCTCCTGGTCCCACCGGATCCATCGGTCAGCCTGGTGGTCTTGGACCGAGTGGCCCTGTGGGTCAGAGTGGACCTGCTGGTCCGGTTGGACCTTCTGGACCGACAGGTGACATTGGACAACCAGGACCTATTGGCAACCCTGGACCTGCAGGTCAGTTATACTTTAGTCTGATGAGTACTTCAATTCTAATGATTAGTTCTAGTTGGATTTAAAGATTTCAGCCTAATCTTAATCTAATTCTTATAGTTATTTATGGACATTTGTATGGCTCCATATCCAGAGGCAGCTAATCAGAGGTATTTTTTATGTGCAATTGAGTGTCATTAATTACTGGACTTTTATTGTTTAGGAAGACAATGCACCAAGAACCTGAAGAGTCACGGGTGGTGGGCTCACGCTGACACGTAGAATTTTTTCTTTCAGTTTTTAGTTTAAAATTTGAGATGTTATTCTTCAACTTAAAAATATTTTCCTTATGATTAAATATGTCATTCTTAAAAATTAAAACGTTATTAAACTTAAAAATTTTATTCTTAACATTCAAAGTGTTCTTGATTAGATTAAAAATGTTTTCCTTAAAATTAAAATGTTTTTTTAAATTCAAAATGTTATTCCTTTTAGGCCCCTCTGGACCGCAAGGACCAAACGGAGCAGTTGGAGATACTGGTTTCCAGGGCCAGCCTGGCTCACAAGGCCCAGCCGGACAGGCAGGCCCCAGTGGTCCAACAGGACCATCTGGACCTATAGGAGGACCCGGTCAGTCTGGTCCATCTGGTGCACCTGGGTCTATTGGACCTTCTGGACCTAGGGGAGACAGTGGACCTTCTGGTCCATCTGGACAGGTAGGACCTCAAGGAAATAAAGGACAGCCTGGAGGAACAGGGTTTCCTGGACCTCAGGGAGCTGCTGGCCCGGTGGGTCCCTCCGGAGCTACGGGGAATACTGGTCAGACGGGGCCTTCTGGTGCTCTCGGACCACAGGGTGCATCAGGTCAGTATGTGATTTCTGTAGGGTGTCTAATCAGGGCTGTGTTAAGTGGAATGCACTTTTATCGTCAGCACATTTGACTTTTTGTTGTGCTGTACACAGTGTACAGATACTCGATTCCATTCTATTCTAATCTGATATGATCTAATGTAATCTGATATGATCTTATGTAATCTGATATGATCTAATGTAATCTGATATGATCTTATGTAATCTGATATGATCTAATCTATTGTAATCTAATCACTAACTGTGATGTTATTGCAAATCGCTTGGTGTGAATCGATGGTGATTCCAAGTGAAACTGTAGTGATTTAATCATAATCCTCAAATGAACCTGGTCGAAATCTGATGGGTCAGGGTAATCAGAAGTCAAGGTAGGATGCTGAAACTGATGTGTCATTTACGTGAGGCTTTTCATACAATTTTGGAACGTAATGTAATGTTATCACTCATTGACTGCAGGATAGCTGAAAATTCCAAGCACAGTTGCACATACAATTACAGTCATTCAGTTTTGATTAGGATTAGGATTAGAATTATCCTCAGGATTATGATTGTGATGAGGAGTTTGAGATTGATCATGATTGCGATTTTGATCAGGGTTATGATCACGATCAGGATTATGATTTTAATCAAAATTATGATTTCAATGAGAATTGCGATTATGATCAGTAGTATGAATTTGATCAGGATCATTCATGACTTTGATCTGGATTATGGTTATAGTCAGCATTCAGTTATTATTATGATCATGATCAGGATTATGTTTTGATGAAGATTATGATTATGATAAGGATTATGATTTCAGGTTTAAGCTTAATTATATTTTCTGTTGTTATGATTATGTACCAATAAATTGCACTTCTTAAACTTGGCAATGACAATGATAAATTCTTTCTATTGACCTCATTGTACAGACAAACAGAATCAAAATTTAGATGTTAAAATCAAGATCAATAGGGAGGACATCCCATGAAGGACCTTTTAGCTGGTAGTTGAACGGAGTGGAATAAGGTCAATGTTTTTTTATAGTTAACAGTGCACAATTTAACAATCGAGGAGATAACAAATGACAATTAAACACACTAATAAGCAAATGTATACAAATTATGAAGTTGCATTTAATAACATTTATTGGGGATCAAATTACAGGATATTTTCTGTTGTGGGTCCATCTACCTGGTATAAACTTCCTCCATCTTCAAGGACTAAACTAATGACTGACTTCCCTCCATCAGCCTCTCACTCTTTAATGGCGTTTTTCCCTTGGGGTTTCCGTGCTGAGAGAGACCTCTGAATAGTTATTTTTAGAGGCACTATATAAATCTAAAGATACGATACAATCATTATGATCTCAGTTCCAATTACATTTATGTTCTCTATATTATTATCTTGTGTTGTGTCTTTCTGTGTTGTGTTCCCTTGCCTAAATTTGTATCTGCACACCTTTCAGGTGATACTGGATCATCAGGACCTCCAGGCCCCACTGGACCTGTGGGTCAGGCGGGTGATCCTGGTCCATCTGGTCCATCAGGTAACAGCGGAGCGGTCGGTGCAACAGGTGCAA
Organism: Bimastos eiseni; assembly: GCA_959347315.1. NCBI lineage: Eukaryota > Metazoa > Annelida > Clitellata > Crassiclitellata > Lumbricidae > Bimastos > Bimastos eiseni. The sequence continues at coordinate 1,327,636 of OY365817.1, forward strand.
CTGGAGCGACAGGACGAACCGGAGCAACGGGTGGGACGGGATCTTCTGGTGGAGTTGGAAGCACGGGCTCTCCGGGCTTCCTAGGACCTCCGGGGGATTCGGGACCCACAGGGCAACAGGGCTTTCAGGGACCTTCTGGTAATCCGGGTTCATCAGGTCAGCCTGGTTTTCCAGGTCCACCTGGACAGAGAGGACCTTCTGGGTCAACTGGATCACCTGGAGGGACTGGATTTTCAGGTGAGTTTTGCTGTCTGATCGTACCTGGTCCATACAGTCCAATTGAGTTGAATAAAAAGAATTAAAATGGATTGATTGCAGGTTGGAATGTGCTCCCCTAGAGCTATGCCTCCTGCCTAGAAATTCCTCACCTTTACTCTTCATTGAAATCTGTATTTTTCAGCCATAATCAGACCGGGAGTGCCTCTGAGTAGATATCTTGGTTGATATATTGATTTACTGATTGATTTATTGATTGATTGATTGAATTACCATTTGATGACGGCATAGGCAAGAGCGTTCTGGTGATTTTGCTTATAGCATTTGCTTGTCATTGATATCTCTATAATGATAATCTTTGTTATTTTTATAATATGTCACTTATAAATCATTCTTCATTTTTCAGGTCCTCCTGGAGCTGTGGGCCCAGCTGGATCAAGTGGAAACCCTGGTCCACAGGGATCAGTAGGAGCCACAGGAAACACTGGCTTCACTGGACCTCAGGGACTGAAAGGAGATCCGGGATTTGCTGGAGACCAAGGCCCTGTTGGACCTACTGGTCCGGTAGGACCTCTTGGGCCACAGGGTGCTCCTGGTCCCAGAGGACCCACTGGAACTCAGGGTGCTACAGGTCAGAGTTATTGATATTCATATGCCACCAGTTGAAGTTTCAGTTTTAGAAACTTTTTTGAACGCCAAGAAAATGCGAAACCAATGTCACGAACAATGGGTGTCAAAGAATAGGCTTAATTAAAAGGAAACCTATCGGGAACAAAATGACTTTTGTCGGGGCAATATTTCTTAGGAGGTAGAATCTTTTAAAGATGCCACTCATCTTGTGTAAAAGAAAGCAATGGAGAAGTTTTGTCTTTGCGATCGCTAGAGTTACAAGGTGATAAGGTGACTCATCTTTACCCTTCTACTCATCGTCATGCTTCTATGATGTATTAAGTAAAGAGAGCCTTGCACGGCTGACGACAGTTAAATTCGACTCTTGTGATAACTTGTCATCAACCTACATACTGTGTTTATCATTAATTAAGTACATTCTTTATCAAACCAACTGCATATCTGCACTCTGGTACTCAATATTACATTTAAAAGATGTGGTGTGTTAGCAGGAGATGAAAAAACTTTTATTATTGTTATTATTATTCGGAAGAGATTCTAGTTCTAAAGAGGCTGATATGCTAAACCTTCAACTGAAAAGCTTCCTTTTGTTTATGGTTGTGCCAAGATATCCTAACCCTAGACTTTGTCAAGTATCTCTACTGAGATGATGACAACAAGCCATACACACATACATACATACATTCTTACAAACATACATACATATAAATTCACACACCCTTGGTGAAGGCTTTCTAGGAACCAGGTTTGATTGGTTAATTGCTCTTGTTAATAACTGCAAGTGTCTCACCTTTGCCCATCACGGTGTTCGTTTGTTGAATTTTAGGGAATAATGGCAATTCCGGAGCCCCCGGTCCAAATGGACAGCCTGGACCATCCGGTATTTCAGGCCCAGTTGGTCCTTTAGGTCCAACTGGAGATATAGGAAGTCCTGGACAGTCTGGATCACCTGGAGTGCCAGGGTCAACGGGATCGAGTGGACTTCAGGGAGCGACCGGGGCTACCGGATTCACTGGACCTGCTGGTCAGCCTGGTTCAAACGGACCTCAGGGCCCAGCTGGTCCAGTTGGGTCCCCTGGTTCGAATGGTGATCGAGGGGACCCTGGATTTGTGGGACCAAACGGCCAACCAGGTCCACCTGGTAGGTATCTATAAACTGATCTAATAGCTAAGTGTCTATTATGCAATGATTGCTTTAAATGGCTGTCATTGGAGAAGTCCAGTTGACTGTCTGTTGCCAACGGTCGACTCAGCCTGTTGGACAGATGGGCGCCTTGTATAGCTGTCATACAGTTCAATTCTACTCCTGTATTAAATTATAATCGTACAGCGGTGTGTGAGCTTGAATTAATAATAAACACAAGTAATTGTATGTATAGTCCAACACTTATATAGCTCCTCTTTTCAACATGCCTATTCACCAAACAAAGTTAATTTTTTTCAACATTGCTATCCACCATGCTGAAAGACATTTATGCTTTATCTTAAGGTGTATGTTTTCAGGTCTTCAGATGGCCTTTGACTGTCAAAATGTCCAAATAGCTACTTATGTACATTATACAAGGATCTCACCCTACAAATTCATTGAAACCTCAGTTAGGTCGAAAGCCATACATTTACGCAATCTGACATTACATTTACACTCTGAACTGCTTTCTTGTTTCAGGACCCACTGGACCAGATGGACCCAAAGGTCAGACCGGACCCTCTGGGAACGCAGGGGACGCAGGACCTCAGGGTCAACCCGGGTTCACGGGTGCTTCCGGACCTACTGGTCAGTCAGGCCCCGCTGGTCAGCCTGGGAACCCTGGTGGGCCAGGATTGACCGGGCCCACGGGGTCCAAGGGAGCCACGGGAGACAGCGGTTTGGCAGGAGCCCCCGGACCTCCGGGTAGCAATTCGTTGGGGGAAAGAGGACAGCCAGGCTTACCAGGGCAACAGGGACAGACTGGACCTCCTGGTTCCGGTGGCCCTCCTGGCCCAGCGGGAAGCCCTGGCAATACAGGGTCAACCGGACAAGTTGGAGCAGTGGGTAAGTCTACAGAGGGTTTCAGGGACACCAGAAGTGGGGTAGGGGTGTGATGATGACTGCTGATTTAATCAAATCTAGTCACTAACTTCTGTGGCACAATTACAGCATCAATGTTCAGTCACTGGAGGCTGAAATACGAAAGACGACAGATGCCAGATGATGGTTAGGCTGTTGTGTGTTAGTAAGTTCCAACATAGAAGTAAATATATATCAGTGATGGTTTTAATCATAACCATAGCCAAATGTTTTTATTAATCACCTTAACTAGTTGAACACAGTGATAAGAACACAAGAGATAAGAGGAAAAGGCAGAGAAGATTTATATGTAACAGGGAAAGAAGAAACCCTTAAGGGAGCGATGAGTCCCGCTAACAGGGTTTAACCTTTCTAACTTGACTTTGAGCAGCCGGCTCAGAATATACAAACAGAATTCATTTGCTTAGCTAGTTAACTAGATGGAGATGGTGATGATGATGATGATTTTATTGGTGGTGGTGATGATGATGATGGTGGTTATGATGATGATAATGGTGATGATTATGTATTTAATGGTGTTGATAATAAAGATCTTCAAAACTATAATAACATCAACAATGAAAGTGATGACTCGTGTTCTGCTGTTTCTTTAGGTTCCACTGGAGCAACTGGCGCCACTGGCCGGACTGGATCAACGGGACCAAGTGGACCCACAGGGCCCTCAGGGCCCCAAGGAAACCCTGGTCCAGCAGGGTCCAGAGGGTCACCGGGCTTCACCGGAGCGACAGGAAACACTGGTAATAGTGGTAATGTGGGACCAACTGGACCCCGAGGAAATACTGGGCAACGTGGAGATCCTGGAGTACGGGGCCCAGTGGGCAGTTCAGGTCAGCCCGGGTCGCCAGGAGATGCAGGGCCTTCTGGACCGACCGGTCCTATTGGTCAACCGGGGCCATCCGGTCAATCTGGACCTCAGGGACCCCAAGGACCAGTAGGGTCATCTGGTCCTGTTGGATCTGCAGGTATGTCATTGGTGGTGGTGGTGGTGTGTTTGGTGGTGGGTGGGTTGTTCAATAGAATGCTTGTAATTGACTCAAATGATGTGGAGACAATAATGATGGCAGTTATGGTCATGATATTAATGACGATGAAGATTAAATAACTAATATTTTCTAAATAACTAAGATTTTCTTAACTAAAACAACACTTGTTTATGGTGAAGATAATGGTGATGATGATTGTGATTATGGTGATGACGATGAAGATTGACAATGACAATTGATTATGCTGATGACTGATGATGACATGTAAAACCAAGCATGATCATATTCTAAAATGTCCGCTTGATTCAACACAGGTTCTGCTTCTATTTTAGGTTCATCTGGTGCACTGGGACAGCCAGGACCTTCGGGCCCTACCGGTCCTGCAGGCCCACAAGGATTTCAGGGACCCCAAGGCTCGCAGGGAACCAAAGGGGACTCTGGTGATACAGGATCTACAGGACCAAATGGGAATCAGGGAAATCAAGGCCCATCTGGGCCAACTGGACCATCAGGTTCTCCTGGACCAAGAGGAGATACTGGTTCCCAGGGCAGCCCAGGTCTGTACTGTGTTATTTTTAAGAATTAAAACGAATTTATATAAATTCAGAATAACATTGTCATCAAACTACAATACAATTTCAGTTGCACAAGTCCTTTCTATTTGGCCATTTCTCTTCATTGAACTATCAGGTCTCCTTGGAAATCCAACTTCCAATGGAGATAAAGACTCCATGTGCCCATAACCGCATGACCATGTTATTCCACAGGCAGAAATTTATGTAATGGGATGGTATAGAGCATCTATATAGCACCTCTTCAAGGTGGTTACAGTTCTTGAGTTTTCTTTCAGTTTCATAGAGTCTGCGTGATAATTCTTCATGAACAAAATTGTTTGCGACTAAAAAATTATTATTTGCCCATTTGGTAAAACATTAAATTCAATTTGGTAAAACATTAAATTCAATATGTTTTTATTAGCCATTTTTCTTTCTAGAGCGAAAATTCTCTTTGATTAGAATGCTGTACTTTTAAATGCATTGCTATCTTAAGCTGTTCGGCATAACCCGATAAAGACAACCTTCTACTCCCAAGGCCCCCCACGACCTAATGACCCTGTTATTCCACAGGTAGACAATCTTGTACGTTATTCGTTTTCAATTTGGATGCTGTTCTTTTAAATGTAATATTGAGTACCAGAGTGCAGATATGCAGTTGGTTTGATAAAGAATGTACTTAATTAATTAATTAATTAATTACTGTAACTGATACTGATTGCTAGCTGTAAGGTAACTGTTTTCTGGTTTAGGGCAAAGTGGACCTGCAGGTTCTCCTGGACCAAGGGGAAATTCAGGTGCTGCAGGACCAAAGGGGCCACTGGGACAGCCAGGTCCTGCAGGGTCTGCAGGCAATCCAGGCACTCCTGGAAACCCTGGACCACCAGGACAGGTTGGATCAGATGGTATTGCTGGACCTACTGGGCCAACTGGACTTACAGGACCTGCTGGTCCCAGTGGATTCCCGGGTCAGGCTGGGTCACCAGGACCTCAGGGAGGACCTGGCTCTCAAGGTCAACCTGGGCCTAGGGGAGATTTGGGTCCAGCAGGACCGAGTGGCCCCTCAGGAAGTCCTGGTCTACCCGGATCCACGGGTTCTACAGGTGATATATTTATATCAATGTTATTGGTAGTTGATTCATTGATTATGTCATTTAGACCATCAGGATATAATGCCTCGTCAAGGCTTCTACTCAGAGACACTCCAAGTCCTAATCCAATGACTTTCTTGGCACCAGTGTCATAAGGATTTTCAGGACATGATCTCAATGGTGAGTTAAAGTCAAATCCCTATCCCTGTCAAAATACTAACAGGTGTCAAGTGATGATCAATTGTCATTTAGAGCATAACAATATTATGTTTCTTCAAGGCTTCTCCTCAGAGATGTGCCTGGTCAATGGAAATGTATATCAAAGGAGGCCACTCCAGGTAGAGATGGTCCTGCCACCTATGTTGTCCTCTATCCCTGGTGCAGACGCTTGTACCCTGAGGCTTACAGGACAGATGTGTCTTCTTCTTTCCAGGTGCAACCGGTTCTTCCGGGCAGCCGGGCCCTCGAGGTGATGTGGGATCCCAGGGTCAGCCGGGACCTCGAGGCGATCAGGGTCCGTCCGGACCCAAGGGAAACCAAGGAGATGTGGGATCGCCTGGACCTACTGGACCATCCGGCTCTCCAGGTCCAGTGGGAGGTCCTGGACAGCGTGGACCTAGTGGTCCAACGGGAAATCCAGGAACACCTGGAAGCCAAGGTAAGAGAGTGCAATGCCCGTCATGTTGTATTATCATCCTAATCATTGATTGAAAATCTTAAGGTGTTCCTTGTACATTAAGCACATGGGGGTAGTTAAGCACATGGGGGTAGTTAAGCACATGGGGGTAGTTAAGCACATAGGGGTAGTTAAGCACATGGGGGTAGTTAAGCACATGGGTGTAGTTAAGCACATGGGTGTAGTTAAGCACATGGGGGTAGTTAAGCACATGGGGGTAGTTAAGCACATGGGGGTAGTTAAGCACATGGGGGTAGTTAAGCACATGGGGAGACCTTGTAGTTTGTTGTTTTCTCATTTATTGTCAACCTTATAAATCCAATGATTAGAATTCCGTCACGACAACATATTCATGTATATGTTACATATAGTTACGTATAGATTACAATATATGCAAATATTATTTTATGTTGTTTTCATATATTATTTAGCTTAAATAAATATATAGTTTTATATATAATTGTATGTGTTGTTTAATATGTATATAATGTAGAGTAAGATTTGGATTATTTTAATTATTAGATTAATTTTACAGCAGTTTTATGTAGCGCCCCATCAAGGCCATCTGCTCAGAAGCCCTTCATTGATTGTTTGTTGGACTACTATTGTGTTTTTTGTACTAACCGTATGCGCTGCTATTGTAATATGTGGGCATCTGTCTTGTTCTGGTAAAGGTTTTCTTTGTGCTTGCCTATTCACTTGAGTGTTGTTATCATATTCATCATGATTTATTTCAACCTTGTGCATAAAATTCCAAGCATTTATACACCGCATTCTAAGAATGTCTTGTTTGTATGTTCTACCTTTATGTATGAAAACAACTGATGTGAGACACTTTAATGTACCTCCGAAAGGCATGTACCCATGACTATCTGGCAGATCTAGACAAGTGCAATTCAATTTACGACTGTTAGCAAATACATGCTGCACGAGGTCAAAGTATATTATATAGTGCATAAGTGCAGTGGTGGACTGTTCCAGGAGGTTAGTCCAACACTCAAGGATACGTGATGAACTAAACAGGCACCTGCATATCTCCATGGGCCACAAACCACAGCGATCGTTGACCCAGCTGACTCGTGACTAGAACGTAGAGCTCCCTTTTGAATTTTAGAGTTGTACCAAGGATTGAGGAACATGTCTTGTGTGCTCTTCAGGCTAGCCTAAATATGATGATGAGGATTGTCCCCAAAATCAGGTCCATTGGGGATGGGATGAATGAGGTGGTTTCCCATTGCCTTCCTCACAGATAATATTATGGGTGAGCAACCAGCCAAGGTCACTATGCAGTGGCTTGATGGCGATTCGAACCTGCGATCCTCGGGTTACATCTATAGTTCATGTCTATTTTTTTCTTTGCAGGTAGCCCTGGTCCTGTTGGGCCAACTGGGTCCAGAGGAGATGGAGGTTCACAGGGTGCTCCTGGAAGCCCTGGTAGCCAGGGACCTTCAGGAGATCCAGGACCTGCAGGAAATCCAGGCAATCCTGGGTCTTCCGGTGCTCAGGGCGCAACTGGACAGACGGGCAGCAGTGGGACGGTGGGAGTTCAGGGGCCTCGAGGCGACCCTGGGACCTCGGGAAATCCAGGCCGTCAAGGACCTACCGGACCCGTTGGACCTCAGGGACCACAAGGGACTGCAGGATCCACTGGATCCTCTGGACAGCCTGGTCCACAAGGACCCAGAGGCGATCCAGGAACTCAGGGAAGCCAGGGTAAGTTGCAGTTTTAAGAGATGATGGCTGTATCTAATCTATTCTGGTCTAGTGACTTCTACAGTGCCATTATGCTCTTACCTAATTTATTAGGTGGCTCTAACTCACGGGAACCTTCCATCCTTAATTGAGTCTCCAGTGCAATTGTAAATTGTCTTTGTTTGAAAATTATCATATACATTGTACTTTGATTGCCAAATAAACTTATATTGATTATATTGATTGATAAACAATACATCAAGAAAGACTAATTAGCCTTAATTAAGGGGATACGGGAATCGAACTCGGTTTATCAGCTTTTTGCCTCAGTGTTTTATCCTTAGCTCTGTGGCTCCCATGGTAGGGGTGATGATTTTTATGATCACGACTTCTGTATACCAGGCAGCATACCAGATACTATAGGCCCTAGTAAATATGTTCAATAGTATTACCTTTATCAGTTGACTAACAGCATATAATGGATGGAGAAATATTAATACAGTTGAGGAAGATTTGACAGAACTTTTTAAATATCCGAGATGTAATCATAATAATATGTGTTCTACTCTGGCCAAATCCAGGAGCATTGCTTATGTTGGCCATTCAGCTTGGAACTGTCTTGCACAGTCCCAGCACCTGTAATTACTGTCCCTCTCACCTTGCCAGTTCCATAGATGCCTTAAGACTTTCCTCTTCTCTGGCCAAAGCACGGATACCTGTTGAGAGCGCTGCTGATATTAGTGGTGCCATACGAATGTTCGATTACATTATATTACAATAATGGTGAAAACATTCTCTCTTTGTGTTGTAGGTAACACTGGATCTCCTGGGCCATCCGGGCCAGCTGGTGATGTTGGGCCTGCGGGCCCTGTCGGTCCAAGTGGAGACTTTGGGCTTCAGGGTCCGAAAGGGTTACCTGGAGACATCGGACTGGCTGGACCATCTGGACCGATTGGATCTCCAGGACCGGCCGGTCCACAGGGATCACGTGGATTACCCGGTCAAGCAGGATTCTCTGGGCAACCAGGAGCAATAGGTATGTGGGAGTGTCCTGGTTAATAAGTGCTTTCTTCAGAGGAAGTTATTGAAGCTGCTCTGAAACTGATTAGAAACAGATGCATTCATAATGAAATGATTGGATGAACGAATTGTACAATTGTACATCTTTTCCTACTCAGAGGGTGAGAGCGCCTCTGAGTAGGTTTCTTGAAGGGGCGCTGTATAAATTTTCGAAAGGAATGAATGAATCTTTAGAAACCAATTCAATGTGATAAAGAAGTATATGATAGATAGATTGTTAGATGAACAAATATTTACATCTTTAGAAATCTAGTTTGGTAAAGAAAATATTAGATAGCTACTGACTATACATATTAATATTTAGAGAAATGATTCGATAGATGGTCAGATATGTCGATTAATGACGAAACAATTAATAAGATAACCAATGAAATAATTAGAGCAACAGAAAACAGAGAAATGGATACAGACAAGGACACCCACAGCAAGACAAAGAGAGGGACAGAGACAGAGACACAAAGACATAGCGGAACTGAACTGGAGGGAAAGCAGGAACTGAAATCATATGAAGCATTATATCTGTTCAATATTATTTGTTATTTTTGTTTATTTTTGTTTATTTTTGTTTATTTTTGTTTATTTTTGTTTATTTGTATTACATATGAAGTTAGTACAGTTGTTTAAAGCATTTTACTGGCTGATGTACAAGGAAAAAAACCATGGTTTCTCTGTGTTTGTGTGTCTTTTGTGTGTGAGTTTTGTTTGTGTGTGTATGTTTGTGTTGTTGTGTTTTTAGGTGTATTTTAGGTGTGTGTATGTGTAGGCATAGAGTTGTCTGTGTGTGTTTAGGTGTGTTTGTGTGTGTTTGTGTGTGTTTGTGTGTATTAAACACGCATCACACATCTGTGTCTATGAGTTATATTGTCCCTGTTTTGTGGTCTATGAGTTATATTTGGTCTTATCTACTCTGATCTAACCAACTGTTGGACAAATATTTCTACTAGGAGGTACTGGTGCAACTGGATCATCTGGACCTCGAGGTGATGTTGGTCCAGCCGGACCTTCAGGTCAGAGAGGCACTCCTGGAACAGATGGGGACCCAGGAGCCCAGGGCAGCCCAGGACTGAGAGGCGATCCAGGCACACCTGGTCCTAATGGTCAGCCCGGATCACTTGGACCGGCTGGACCATCCGGACCCAGAGGAGATACTGGACCTAGAGGAAATTCTGGATCTTCAGGATCTCCTGGGCCGAGTGGCCCAAGAGGGGACGTGGGTCCGGCGGGACCCACTGGTCAACCGGGCCCATCTGGTTCACCGGGAAGTCAGGGAAGTACGGGTGGAACTGGGAGTCCAGGTAAGAAGTCTCAGACTATTCAAAGACATTTTTCATTATGCTTTTACATATAAACAACTTATGTAGCACCTTGGTAAACAGCTCCTATGTGCCTGTATGTAATAGTGACTGTAGATGTCCACTAGAAACGTTTTCCTATAGTGACCGTATGACCTTGACCCTGATCATTTTTCCTTGCAGCTCATTTCATAAATAGCTTGCTCTGGCATATTCTCATTGTAAGATGGTTTCATTTGGTGGCGCTCTAGAGGAGACGTTATGAAAATCATCGCAATGAATGAATTTATGCATATTTTGTATAAAACTAACTTGTAAACTACCCGTGCATTTTTTATCTTGTAAATAGTAGTAATTACTCACTATTTGTTGACAAAGAGCATATTCCAGGTACATAATTATGTTTATTTTATATATTAATGTATTTATATATATAAATACTTTGTTGAGTACATAGTAGACATAAGTGTGTTTCAAGTACTTTCTGTAATTTTGCCTAGAAATTGATTATTTGATTTTTTTGGTGAAAACCCAATATACTTTCATCCTGTGCATAAATATATATGATTAATATATATATACATATTGTATATATTTATATGTCATACACCAGTGTACTGTATATATTTAGTGGGTACTATATGTTAACATTTATACATAGTCTTCTGTTAAACCAACCACATTATTCAGGGCACTTACAACCATGTTTTAGTATATAAATACTTACCCTGAACATATATATGAATATATGCATGAATTTTTCAGGACCAACAGGGCCCACAGGTCCGTCAGGGCTGCCAGGGTCAAATGGATCCCCTGGCCAACCTGGACCTGCGGGTGACCCAGGCACCCCAGGAAATCGAGGTCAGACAGGTGACATTGGATTTCCTGGCTCGCCTGGACCCAATGGACAGCCGGGACCAGCGGGTCCTTCAGGCTCTCCGGGACCCAAGGGACCTTCTGGAGACATTGGCACACCTGGCCAACCAGGTATTTAATTACATTCATTGTTGAAGCCACTAATGTCGTCTTCATTTGTTATTGTAATGTTATGTAAGGTTATCAAGCATTTATGTAACGCCCTTTGTATGTATGTATGTTTCTAGCTATTTATAAATTATAGCGCCTTATAAGAATCTGCCTAAGGCCTTTCCCGATATCTACTCAGAGACGCTCCCTGTGCTCTTCTAAATGAAGTTAAATGTCTTAGTGATTGAATAAAATACAGCTGTTAGCAAAACAGCGCACAGCAAGCTGAGGAGAGTTACCAGCTGTGGGCCCACGTACAAGAGTGGAACCAACCAACGGATTCCAGTCGACAGCTGACAGATTCATTCATTGATTCATTACGAAGATTTATATAGCGCTCCTTCAAGGTTACTACTCAGGAGCGCTCCTGACCCTAGCACGGCTAAAAAGAACAGTTTTAAGGTGAGTATAAAAGGAGTCTGAGTGGACCCTTGGTGACAACCGCAATGCCAACGGTAGCGTGTTCCAGAGCGAGGGGCCAACCACTGAGAAGGCACGATTCTGTTTAGTAGTTGTACGGGGCAAATGGGACAATGAGCAGGCCTCGCTCAGTAGAGCGGAGAGAGCGGAGAGAGCAGCGATCCGGTACACTCGGAGTAGAGTAACAGAGATCGCAAAGATATGGCAGAGGCAAGACCTAGCAAGGACCGTCATACCAAAGAGATGATACGGTACAAGATTCGCTGTTGGAGAGGGAGACAGAGGAGCACATCCATCATACAGCCAGAGACATGGCCAAATTTCGGAATGCGTCCAACAAGACGTGCAGTGAACGCCCAGCTGGAAGGCCTGCATGGAGTGAGCGACAGTAATCCAGTCGGGCTGTGATGAAAGCGTGAACAAGGGTAGCTTTGACGTGGATGATTAGCGTCTCTATGCGAAGTAATTATATTATAGTCAACGCACGTATACTTCTCTAAAGACATTTATATAGCTCCTGTTAAGCTTCCAGAAATTGTTACGAGCCTGTCGTCAGCATCGTTGTCATTGTCGTCTCATCGCAGTCGTCAGTCTATGCTTTCTCTGCAATGATGCGATGCTGTTTCGGCAGGCATTCATTCAGGCAGTTCTTCCCATCTTTGAAAGTAGTTGTCTTTGTTGCGATTTTACATTCATCATGTCATTCTATTTCTGGATCTTTGACTCTTAGACAGATTAAAATGGCCGACATCGCCACTCGTCTCACTGTTGAGTTTCTTCTTTAAGCTTTCCATATCCCTCTGTCATCATTTTTTATCTTCATAAAAAAATGATCACTTTCTTAAAGCACAGATGCATACATGCACGCCTACATATAGCTTTCATTTTTTCGTTTCATTCAAGTTTATTTGGCAATATCACATACACACACATGTATAAATGCACTCACATATACACACATATATGTACACATAACCATACATATATTGTACATCTAATTAATGTAAATTTTTCAAAGGTGGTATTGGGCCTGCGGGTCCTCAAGGCCCACGAGGTGACCTGGGTCCACAAGGAGATACAGGTTCGACTGGATCATCAGGGTCTCCTGGACCTGCGGGGCCAAGAGGAGACGTTGGACCGGTTGGATCCCCAGGATCCATGGGCCCAACTGGTGCCTCTGGACTGGCTGGTGACCCAGGATTTAAGGGCCCCACCGGAAATGCAGGACAACAAGGCAGTACTGGATCAACTGGGGCAACCGGGCAAAGCGGACCCGCCGGGCAGGCAGGAAACCCTGGAAGTCCTGGACAGCAAGGAGCTCCAGGTCAGAGGGGTGATCAAGGCGGTACTGGACAGCCTGGAAATCCTGGATCAGCAGGCAAGTGGAAATTTTGGATGAGGTTTATTCAACCCTCAAATGAAACATTATGACCATGGGCTTTTATGCTACATTATATTGTGTTAATATTGGATAACATAATAGCAATCACCTCATAGTTTCCATTAGGATTTTGTTATGATCAGATTGATTGGTCAGTAAATGACAGTTTAGAATTTTGTTACAATACGATTGATTGGTCGATAATTGATGGGTCTGATTGGTCTGTTTCCAGGTCAGCCGGGTCCTTCAGGTCAACCTGGCAGCAGAGGAGATAATGGTTCACCGGGTCAGGCTGGTCAGCAAGGCCAAGATGGACCAATTGGAGGCATCGGTCCAGTGGGAAACCCAGGGCAACCTGGTTCCACTGGTCCTGCTGGTCAACCTGGACCTTCTGGACCGCAGGGAGCACCAGGAACACGAGGTGATCCTGGGCCGACTGGGCCGGTTGGAGATAATGGAAACAATGGTAGTCCGGGTACCCCAGGTATTTTAGTTCTTTTAATGATCATATTCATTTATTAATTCAAACTTATAAGTACACCATATGATTATGTGATATTTATAGCAGTAATATTACATGATATTGTAGTAAGATTACATGATATGGGGTGAGGCTACGTGATATTGCAGTTAAATTATATGAAATTGTGTTTAAATTACATGATATTGTAGTAAAATTGCATGATGTTGCAGTATCAGATAATAACTAGTTTGACAGGAGTTGAATTTAACTGCGTGGCAGCCTGCTAGGTTTCCATCTGTCCTACTGCATATTTACAGTCACCTCTAGAGAATGGAAGACTGAACCAACCTCATGGGGCTAGCTGACATCGAGCCCACATCCTTCTGATTTTCGTGCCAGTGTGCTACCATTACACCATCTTCCTAATTTACCATGCTATTCTGAAAATTTGTTTTTAAATTTTCGATTACACTTCCTACGTCTTTTACTATTAGAGCGAGTAATCTAATCTAGTTTCAGCATAATCTAATCTAGTTTCAGCGTAATCTAATCTAGTTTCAGCATAATCTAATCTAGTTTCAGCATAATCTTTATCTTGTTTTAGCTTAATCTAATGCAGTTTCAGCGTAATCTGATTTAGTTTAGCATAATTTACTCTGGTGTCAATGTAATCTGATCTAATTTAAGCATAATGAGATCTAATTTCAGTGTAATTTAATCTTGTTTCAGCATAATCTAATATAGTTTCAGCTTTGCTCAAGTCCACCATTCCATCTGTTTCAGGTAGCGATGGTAGCCCAGGTCAACCAGGACAACGAGGTGACCCAGGTACCCCTGGCAGCGCAGGAGACATCGGACCGGCTGGACCCTCTGGACCACAGGGGCAGGCAGGACCTCGAGGGTCTCCTGGTCAGCAGGGAAGCACGGGACAGCCTGGTTTTGTTGGACCTGCCGGACCTCCTGGACCTCGAGGATTTGTTGGGAGTGGAGGGGCAACTGGAGCGACTGGATTTGATGGCGCTATGGGTGGGCAGTCAGACCTACATCGTAATCATAATCTCAAAACTTCTAAAGCGCCAATTGAGAGCCAAGCGCTGGGCACCAGCATATTCACGAGCACTGACATTACCTAGTTTCAGCTTAGTTTACTCAGCCTTGCCTTATATCACCTTGTTTTACCTTAGTTTATCTTGTCTTTACCTTTAATTATCTTGCCTTACTCAATTTTATTTACATTACTATGTCTTACATTTAGTTATCTTGCCTTGCCTTGCCTTTACCTTGAATTATCTTGTCTTTATTTACCTTGCCTTAGATTACAATACCTTGTCTTACCTTTGGTTGTCTTGCCTTACATTAGCACTTTCATCTTAGTCTACTTGAGTTTAAACAAAATTGTCTTGTCTCTTTTTCTTTGTGGTGTCTTTCCGTCCTTCTGCTTATTTACAATCACCCATAGAGAGTGGAAGGATGAGCCAACCTTATTGGACTAGCAGCCAGCACTTTACTTTTTCTATACATTAGGAATGTTTCTTTTACATGACATTTTATTGAGATGAATTGATTACCTTATAATTATTAGTACAAATTGTTTGCTTATTTAATTTATTACCTTATTTTGCATTACATTTGATTGCATGTAATGTAGGTGTACATTACATTCAGTTTCTTTACGTAAATTACTGTACGCAGTGTATTTGTAGTTATTCTTTTCTGCTTTTGCAGGTGCCACTGGTCAGCCTGGTCCAACTGGTCCAGCAGGCCAGATCGGACCAGTGGGGCCTTCGGGGCCGATTGGAGACCAGGGTCAACAGGGGGCTCCTGGTAGCCAAGGTTCTCCAGGGCAAAACGGAGATTTAGGTGCTCCTGGTCAACCAGGTACCTCGGGAAATCCAGGTACTTCTGGCCAACCCGGACAGCAGGGACCCACAGGACCCCAAGGCGACCCAGGACCACGAGGACAACCAGGACCACAAGGCCCTTCTGGTTAGTCTTTGTTCCAATTCCAATGATACATGCATATAGTTGTAGTTTCAGTTTATCGACAGAGATTGTTAGTGTCACCCTCCTCCTTTATCCAGACTTTGGACTGGTGCAGTCATGTGCATGTGCAGGTGCTTGCATATGTATTTATACTAATATGTATGCATAAGAATTTGTTCATGTATCTATGGTTCTGTATGCATACTTAGATATATAATCGGTCGCTTAAGAATGAATAAGTTAACTAAATATGTGTCTCTAGCTACCACCGATTAGCACATAAATCAATTACTAAATGAAATATTGGTTACATAAAGGGACATAAATCGTGAATGAGGCCATTTGATGTCAAGGGGCCCACTGTCAAAAAGCACAGTCCCGCCTAATGGAGGTACAGGCAAAAGGAACAAGGAGAGGACCCTGTTCAGATAAGTGGAGGTATAGAGAGCAGTTTACTATCAAAAGGGCGAAAATCATAAGGGCGAACGATCAAAAAAGCGCACGATCAAAAGGGCGACAATCGAAAGAGCGCATGTTTAAAAAGGCGACAATCAGGGATGAGAGTTGAGTGCCGTTAAAACTTTCACGTAGCTGCTGGTACTTTGTCGCTTATTAGCACATAGACCAGAGGAATAACAGCTTTGCTTGCTAGCAAATGGATTGTATATATTTACTGGAACAGTGGAGGCGTAGTTTTAAGGTGCCATCAGCGTACCAATGCGAAGATCGCATAAGTAAATCCAAATTTCGTGTTGTGGAAAAAATCAAGAATCGCGTCTGTCCAGGTCCGCTGTCGTGCATCAGAAAATTCTTGTCACCCAACGTTTTCCTGAATTGTTCAGGAATGTTGAGATCAGTCAAGGTTAGAGGATTTGGCAAAGGTGCATGATACTTGTGTCTCACACATCTGATCCTTTGCTTCAGGTTACCTGTAGTTGGCAGCATACCTGTGATTGCTGCTCCAGCACCGGTCGCGACTGTTGCTACGAGAGCGTGTGTAGTTTCCGTAGAACTCGATGCCCGGTGTTTCACATCAGCGACTATTTTTCTTGCACTTAGCTCCGCAGAACTTGGAACATGATTGTGCTGAAGGGGTAACTTCGTTAAAACATCACCTTGAGTATGGCACCTAGCCACGCATTTCGCTACACGGTATTTCGTTCACTTCCAATAAGTCTTGCTAGTTACACTTTTCTCTTTGCGAAATGTGTAACCGTCGAAAACTAACATGGCGTGACCTTTATTGCTTTTGACGTATTCTAAACTCATTTTCATCCAGAAGTCTTCACAACAAGCACGCTTTCACTGACAAGTGTTCAACAACGGAAGAAGAGGGCCTTATATATAAGGGCTTTGTTTGCCGTCCCGGTTAAGTTTGCTGTTCCATCTCTGAATCGTTCCTCCTTTTATTTACATTTATTTGATTTTTGCCCTTTTGAACGTTCGTCCATTTGTTTGTCGCCCTTTTGAACGTGCGGCCTTTTCATTGTCGCCTTTTTAAACGTGCGCTCTCGATTGTCACCCTTTTGATCGTGCGCTCTTTTGATCGTTCGCCCTTATGATTTTCGCCCTTGCGCTTCCAAACATCCAGCATATAACCATCTTACGGATTTTCATAGGAATCATTTGCTCAATAATCAATGTACATAATTTCATAGTAATCGCATAGCTGAAGTGAACAACTGGTACATATGTAGGTGTGCATGCATGTATGTGTGTTTGTATGTGTGTTTGTATGTGTGTTTGTATGTGTGTTTGTATGTATATGTAAGAATCTGTGCATACATTGCTCTGGTTGAAATGTAAGAACAAAGATATTCTGTATTGATGAGTTGCTCATTGAGTTGTTGACTCTTCCAGGAAACGCTGGGTCTCCTGGTCCTACCGGTCCTCTTGGCCAGCCTGGAAACACCGGTGGAACTGGAGCGACCGGATCAACTGGTCAGCAGGGTGCCACAGGACAGCAGGGTCCATCTGGAAACAGAGGTGACCCAGGGTTGCAGGGAAACCCTGGAAATCCAGGTCAAGATGGGGCAACTGGACAACCTGGCCTTCCTGGAGATAATGGACAGCCAGGGTCTGTGGGATCACCTGGGCCTAGGGGCGATATAGGACCCCAAGGAAGCCCAGGGTCACCTGGACAAGCAGGTAAATATGGATAGGTAATAGGTGTATAATGGTAGATATGCTTATTATGATTATTATTATTATTATATAATTTATATTTATTCGTGAACCAATGGACATGGATACCGACTCATTAGTTCAGTATTATTATACGTGAGAGTCAATCATTTTCTGGTCTCACTATAATTCCATTCAAAGTCTGAGGTGCTCAGAACTGACACATGTTATTATTATTATTATTATTATTATTATTTCTCACTATCTTCAATAGAAATTATTGGCGATCTCGTCCGAAATTGCCCTACTTATTCGGTCTCCTGAGCAGCGAGAGTACTCTTAAAAACAGTTGTTATTGTGTTTATTTCAAATCGTCCTATTATTCGGATTATTATTATTATAGGTTTTCGTCCCCATCGGGCTGAACAAAAGAGCCTCTGAATGCCACTGCATTAAAACGTTGTGTACAAATAGATAGACGTTGAAAAAGATGAGTTGTTTCGCGAGGGTCTCCCGTTGCCTGTGTCATACGGCGGCCCAGCTCTTGCAGAAACTCCATTCCAGTACGGTTTATGGGGCAAAGTGATTCAATGGCCAATGGCACAAAATCATGCGTGGTAGGGAGGGATGAGTACTTGATGCACTTTCGTTGCGCTGCTCCACCGGCTGTTGATGCTGTCAGATGTACATAAGAGGATGCGCATGTGTGAATGGTTGTTGCGTCCCATGCTAGGTGTCTGCCTCTCGCCCATGGGATTAATGTGGCGCCATCTGGTCTCTTGCCATCGGTGCGGATCAGTCCTGATGGTTCTCTTGAGCTCGGAATGTCCGCTTTCAAGAGAGCTCTCCAGATTATTTCATTTATGGCAGAGTGTCGTGCTGCTCTTCCCATTGATCGTCTGCAGACCAGACCGTGATGTCCACCTGGATCGACGCTCTCCCCGCATTGACATGAATGCGGTGCACAGAGCACTAGTCCTAAGCGAAGTCCTGCCGCAACCCTGACCGCCTCATTGTTTAATCCCAACCCGCAGGAAGCCAAAGGGATAGTCCAAAGCCAGTCTCTGGCGTGCGGGGCAGATAATGCTCGCATTCTGACTTGACTAAGTGGGTTGTCGCATCCGGACCAGACTTTCGCTTTATCTTCGTTTATCAAAGGTCTGTCCCAGGTCTTCTGTTGGATCGGAACCGGTATCATCGTCACTGGAAGGGAATCCTTACGAACGCTGAACATTTCCTCCTGGTACACGTCGTTCCACTCTTCGACGGCTAAGATGGTGCCCACGAGCAAGACAGTCGACGCAGCTGACGCCAAATAGGCTGAAGTTGCCAGCATCGATACCCGCCTGGTCCTGAGTCCTCCCATCTCTAATTGGGAGCGAAGCCTGTAACCACTGAATGTCATTGAGCTCCGTGTTGAGGATCTTCTCCAGTCCTGTTTTAGTCTGATGGTCTATTGTCTCCAGTAATGGGTGGTTCCAGCATGAAGAAGTCCGTATTATTATTACTATTGTTATTATTATTATTTTATTACTATTGTTATTATTATTAATATTATTGTTATTATTACTATTATTATTATTATTATTTTTATTATTATTATTGATAATATTATTATTATTATCATTATTATTATTATTATTATTATTATTGTTAGCTGTAATATGGTATTATTCATCATTGGCATTGCCAAAGGGATCTGTCATCAGACCAACTGGGTCGCCGCTTGTCAGTGGATTGTAATCTTGACATAGTGCCCTGAAAACAAAAAAGTCTAGACTTAGTAAATCTAGAAATAGAAATTTAGGCTTAATAGAGGAGCGATTAAGTTGAAGTTGCGCGAATAAAGAATATATGCGTGTAGCAATGCTATTTATTGTGATGTAGGATAGAGTGAGGTAACATGAAGATGTGATGCAAATGTACAATTGTTAAAGTGATGTACTGATGTATGGTTAGGTTTATAGAGTAGGGTAACACATGGTATAAAGTAACAAGGTAATGTAGTGTTAAGTAGTAAAGTAATAAAAGTTTTAGTTCATTCTGCCAGTTCTCTGCTGTTTGGGTCCAGACAATGTTAATTTTTTCAGATTGATTATGCTCCAATTAATTGTATTTTTGCTTCTGTGGCTTCTTGGATTCAGGAATTTACATAGGAATTTATTTGCACATATATCATTGATTTTTGGTGAATATGGTGAGTACATTGGTCATTGATATGCAAAGCGTTTGCTTTACGATAAAAGTGCGATTGAAGTATAAAAAAATAGATTAGGTTTGGCACAGTCGTTTAATCATATGTTGTATCTTTAGGTTCTATAATAACTGATGATTCTTTAAGGTTCATCCGGTTTCTCTGGACCCGCAGGGCAGCCAGGACCATCTGGTGGGCCAGGCTCCCCTGGGGACTCTGGTGACACAGGCTCCAGAGGACCTGACGGAAACCCTGGACAGCCGGGGCCTAGAGGTGATCCTGGCAGCACGGGCCAACCAGGGCCTCCAGGAGCAGCTGGTTCCCAAGGGGCACAGGGAGCTAATGGTCCAAAAGGTTCTGCTGGCCCGGTTGGACCTCAAGGTCAGCAGGGTCAAGTTGGAGATGCTGGTCTTAGAGGTGACCCAGGACAAGCTGGTCAAACTGGGCCAGCAGGTGACATTGGGTCACCTGGTCAGCAAGGCCCACAGGGACCTAGTGGATCTCCAGGTGATGCGGGATCTCAAGGACAGCCTGGAAGACAAGGAGCAAAAGGAGACATTGGTCCCGCAGGACCTATTGGTCCTCAAGGTAATACTTTTCAACAATAGCCTTATTGGCACTTTAGCATATTGTCTACTATGTTCCATTATGTAATATTACACCAAAGTAAGGATATTAGGTTGCTTAATAATTAATCAACACTTTGCTTTTAATTAACTGTGACACATTTGTTTTATTAGTTTCTCATGAAGTGGTTCTATATAAATATATAATCACAAACTTGTACAATGTCGAAATTAGTTACAATAACAATATTGAAATTTACAATTTCTTAAATTTCTAACTGCAATTGAAATATTGAAATTTCCAATAACAATTACAATATCTTTTTCATATGGAATATTACCAGTTTAGTTTTATTTCACAGTTAAACTTTCTGGTAAACTGAAGAGAAGTTAGTTTATCTAGAGGTCAATGTTTTCAGATGGCAAGTTCGGTATGGTCAGCATGGCATTTGGTTCTTACTAAGGCTGTCAACGGGTACTGCCCAAGGCTGACTACCCGGTAATTAAATCGGTTTTCGGGTACCCGAAATTCCGGTGAAAATGCGCGATTTTACCAGAACATAATTATACCAGAAATATTCTGTTGGCTGACTGCGCAGGCAATGAAATCGATTCTCGTGTGCCCGACATTCCGTAAAATGCGCAATTCCCTACATTTCCTAACAAAATATCCGTGCGGTTGGGTACCCGCTCCGCGGGTCGACGGGTACCCAGGTCATGATTTCAGCATTTTTTGACAACCTTAGTTCTTACACAATTCACCTCTTACATTTGATCATTGTTGAGCAATAGCATTTGTGAGTTCTGGTTAGTAGGTGATATACGTCTGTGTTGCCAGATGGTGTAGGCATTTCATATACTGGACTGTCTGTCAAAAGGTCATGAGTTCAGATGCCCACAAGGGCAGAGATTTGGTTCAAGATTTCTGCTCCATGTGATCCCCAAGCCAATTCAGCTATTATGAGTACAGACAGAAATTGTGTCAGTAGCTTGGCTAATCAGCACCAATCGGAAATTGTTCCACCATTTACAGCCAATCATGTAGTCAGAAAATATGTCAATAATAAGACCAGATCACTTACTAATAAAATGTCTCACCGGGAGGAGGGGGGACAATGATATAATCAGAAAATGGGTTAGTGATAAGGCAGGGTGAAAAACTCAGATCATAAAATATTGTTCTAATCATGTCAGTAAAAATAATATCAATTAATTGACAAAATATTGTGAAAGTTGAATTCTGAACCATACTACAGCATAGTTTCAGTGGTGGTCACCCATAAATAAAAATAAATGCATGATAGCATAGCAATAAATAGCTGCTCGCTCTCATATACTGAGGCTAAGAAAATGGAGTTGCTAGCCACCATCGTATCTATGGCTACCTCAGGGGTAGCTTAAGGGTTGCTCTTCTTCTGTTTAGTTGATTTTTATTTACTTTTTGTTTCAGGACCTTCTGGGGCAAGTGGGTCGCCCGGAGCAGCAGGAAGTCCTGGCCAGCCGGGATTTACTGGAGCATCAGGTCCCATGGGTGCTTCAGGAGGCATAGGTCCTGTGGGCCCTAAAGGTTCATCAGGTTTTCCAGGCCAACGAGGTGGCCCAGGCCCTTCAGGGGATCCTGGACCCCAGGGTCAGACGGGGCCAACAGGCCAACAAGGCTCGTCAGGACAGGCAGGGTCAATTGGGGCAAATGGGGTTCCAGGTCTGACAGGAGCTGTCGGACCCTCGGGTCCTGTGGGTCCAGTTGGACAACCTGGATCAAGGGGTGATAGTGGCCCCTCTGGCAATCCTGGTACTCCAGGAGCAAATGGATCTCCTGGATTACGAGGAGATCCTGGCACTTCCGGAACACCTGGAAATCCCGGCCAGCAGGGATCTGCTGGAAGACCTGGTGACAGAGGTGACCCTGGGCAGCAGGGAGACCCTGGTACAGCTGGAACACCAGGAGCAAATGGCAACCCAGGTAATTGCGTTTCGGACATTTTTGGTACAACCATAAGCTGCTTGGGCAATTAATAAAAGTACTCTAGTGTGTCCTGTATTGAACCGGACATCTCTAGTCTAATGGACTATAACTTTAATATGATTTCTCTAATAGACTATGACTTTGATACGACTTCTCTAATGGACTTTGGCTTTGATATGAATTCTGTAATTCACTACGACTTTTACGTGACTTCTGTGATGGATTATGACTGTGTCTGGACTTTCATAATAGATTGTAGCTTTTACCTGACTTCTCTAATGGACTATGACTTTGATCTGACTTCTCTATGACTTTTACGTGACTTCTCTGATGGATTATGGCTTTGACCTGACTTCTCTTCTTGACCATGACTGCGACTGAAGTGGCCATCAGTCGATGCTTTGTGCGTTGTTATATTAATAGTGCTATAGAGAGGTCATTAAATCGCATTTAATTGACTAAAGGGAGCAAATACCAGAATGGAATGTGGCTTATCAGTTGAATCTGCTTACCTACTACAATTGGAGATTTCTTCAGCCTTTTAGACAAGGTTCATTACTCGTTTTTCTATTCTACTTCACACAGGTGCCACTGGACAAACTGGTTTACCTGGAGCACCCGGAAATCTTGGTCCAGCTGGTCCTATTGGGCAGCCTGGTCAGAAGGGCTTAACTGGAGATCCTGGTCAGTCAGGAGCATCTGGTCAACCTGGTGCAACAGGTCAACCTGGTCAGAGTGGATCTCCTGGACCCGCTGGTCAGCCTGGCCAAAGAGGAGATGTTGGTTTTCCAGGGTCTCCTGGACCAAGAGGGGATGTGGGACTGCAGGGACAGAGGGGAGATCTGGGCCCTCAAGGTCTACCAGGTACTGATGGCAGTCCTGGACAGCCTGGGAGCACTGGAACAAGTGGGGCGACCGGTAGACCTGGTGACATTGGTTTTGCAGGGCAACCGGGACCTCGAGGGGACCCTGGAAGTTCGGGGTCCCCTGGTCAGAGAGGAGATGCTGGAGTGCCAGGTACACCAGGGACAGACGGAACACCTGGAGCATCTGGTGCACCTGGGGACACGGGGTCAACGGGTGGAACTGGAGCGACTGGACTGCAGGGTGCAACAGGTGGAAAGGGTCAGACAGGAGATCCTGGGCCTCGAGGTGACACTGGAAATGCTGGATCTCCGGGACAGATAGGAGATCCGGGCCAGCAGGGTTCCCAAGGGTCTCCTGGATCTAGAGGGG
Organism: Bimastos eiseni; assembly: GCA_959347315.1. Classification (NCBI taxonomy): domain Eukaryota; kingdom Metazoa; phylum Annelida; class Clitellata; order Crassiclitellata; family Lumbricidae; genus Bimastos; species Bimastos eiseni. The sequence continues at coordinate 1,351,280 of OY365817.1, forward strand.
CCACAGGTGCGTCGGGAGGTATTGGGCAAAGTGGTCCTGCTGGGCCTCAAGGACCCACGGGACCGGTTGGACCACAGGGTATCTTGGGATCTCCTGGACCTCGGGGAGATCAAGGATCCACAGGAGATGTTGGCTCTCCTGGAAGTGTTGGTTCTCCAGGTCTGAGAGGAGATCCTGGGACAGCAGGAACAGCTGGAAATCCTGGTAGCATTGGTCCAACTGGACCCAATGGGCAGGCAGGTGATACAGGAGCCAGCGGAACTCCTGGAACTCCAGGTAACCCTGGAACACCTGGTGCACAAGGTATGCTTCACGTTGACTATTATTTGACCATGTGACCGTGAAGGTGATGTTAATTGAATGAATATTCATGATGTGTTTGGCTATAGCATCATTATTATGTGTGACGTCCCTTCAATCCATAGTCATGCCAAAGCTACCTTGTGTCTGAGAAGGTCATCTGTGATGCTGTGATCTGTCACTCCAATATACCCTTGTTTCAGACAACTTCAATTAACTGCTGTGGTGCAATGTCGTACATGTATTTCATTATTGCAGGCCTAGTTCGTGCTGCATTCAGCATTCAATGTTTATATATTAATCCGTATTAATAAGTAATGGAAGTATTTAGAAAAGTATTTTAGCATTATAATTTGAAGCACACAATACTCAAAAAGGCATAAGTAGGCTATAGTTTATAAGGATAATATTGACTCACCACTGTCAAACATGGTCTCCCTATTGTATGTGTGCTGGCTGGATTCCATCACCACTTGTATCTAGTTGTCCAGTATAGTGCTTTATTCAGTCCGTGCACTGGATCTGTCATCTGACGGGTGTGGGCTTGAGCATCATGAATGGAAGAAGGGAGTTAATTTTGCACCCAAAACAAGGTGTTAACACAGATGTAGTACCACTATTACCAAGCAGTGTTATTTGGTACGTTGCTAGCTGGAAAGCATGCAATGCCGTGCATTATGGATCTTGGGATTTGCTCAACACTGGCTCAAGGGCTGAAGAAGAGGAAATAATCTCATTGCCTGATCTTTCATGCCATGGACATTGGACATATGATTCGTACATGCAGGACAGAACTGCTATTGGTGATGGTTACTCTTACTGTATCTATTCCTGTGTTGTTTTCAATGGCTTCAATAAAATGAATGAAATTGAATCCTTTGTAGGTTCCACTGGAAACCCTGGACAAATTGGATCACAAGGGTCTTCTGGGCCTCAGGGCCCAACTGGTGCAACGGGTGCCATAGGGCCCATGGGGGATGCTGGGCAACCTGCCCCCACAGGAGTCCCTGCGCCTAGAGGAGACCCTGGGCCGCCAGGTTCCACAGGAACACCAGGGGTTGCAGGCTCAGCTGGACCACCTGGACCTGTAGGTGACACTGGAGCCAGTGGGGTTGTTGGTGCACCGGGACTTCCTGGAAATACGGGAGACACTGGAAGTGCAGGTCAGGTGGGATTTCAAGGTCTTCCAGGCAATGCAGGACCCCAGGGTGTCCAGGGCCCTGCAGGACAACGAGGAGATCCTGGACAGAGAGGTGACCCTGGCCCGCAGGGACCTCAAGGTTAGTCTTAGATCAGTTTGTGTGACGTGCAAGGCTGTGTTTCCAATGGATTATTACAGTTGTACTCTGCTCTTTCATTACTATTGAAAAAATAGACTATTAGAGCTATACAAATGCTCTGTTTAACACAGTGCACTGTGGCTGATTGGTTGGAGTGCTCCACCTATAATGCAGAGAGCACTGGTTACTATGTAAGTGCAGCGAGCAAATACTATACTCACAATTGCTCCGCTCAATCGTATGGTTGCGTATGCACTTCTGAACTTTGAGAGGCGAGCATCTTTAGATGCAGATATAATATAGTAATAATAAGGTAATGTAATAACATGCATTTAAGAAAATGTTTGGAGCAGATTATGGTTTCTGCTTTATTTAGGTTTACTTATAGACGGGGCTTGCTCTCCAGTGCTCTCTGCCAATCACTAAAACATGTCTGTATCCCTGCCTCCTCCTCATATGCTGTCATAAGATCCATCCTTATACATAACATTCCACAGCACCCCTTTTTCTAGGAGTTACATCCTTTACCATGATAAACAGCAGAGGACCAAGGTAGGACCTCTGATGTATACCCACTCTAATCGCAAATGTTTCTGAGCTGCCTGTGTTGCTCCTCTCCAAAGTCCTTGCATCTTCATAAATGATATTGCCAATAACACAATTTTTAATTTTTTTGTAAAATATTTTTTTAAATATTATTTGCAACGTGTTGTTAGTATTGGTGAATGTAGTTTTGGTTGTCTATATGCTACTATTAAAGTTGTCGAGTTGTGGCTGTTTAACTTGGACTTGTCAACATGTTTAAGCTCTTGTTAATAAGGTGTTCTTTCTTGATACCAGGTCCAACAGGATCCCAAGGACCAACAGGATCAGTGGGAGACACAGGAAGCTCTGGACCGTCTGGACCATCCGGTGGTACCGGACCAGCCGGGATTCCTGGACCTCGAGGAGATGTGGGTTCACAGGGCCCGTCTGGGCCTGCGGGACCAAATGGACCGAGTGGTGACATAGGACCCCAGGGTCCAACTGGGCCTGTAGGTGTTAGAGGAGGCACTGGATCTCCAGGAAGTACTGGAGCTTCCGGATCACCTGGCTCTGTCGGACAATTGGGACCTGCAGGACCCAAAGGACCTACCGGTGATCCTGGAACTCGCGGAAATCAAGGACCGGCCGGAACTCCAGGCACACCGGGAAGTCAGGGTTCTCCTGGGCAGAGAGGAGATGCAGGGGCTGCAGGAACTCCAGGTAATCCTGGAAGCGTTGGACCCTCAGGAAACCAAGGGCCAAAAGGACCAACAGGGCCTAATGGAAATAGTGGAACACCTGGAAGCCCTGGAACACCTGGAGCTTCAGGTTAAAAATCAATTTTATTGCAACTATGATGATGATGATGATGATGACGACGACGACGACGACGAAGACGACGACGAAAAGATGTTGTAAAAATACCACGTGCATGATGCTTGAGATCTTTGATGACCGCAATTATGTTAATATTTACAATCTGATAGGAGCCATTGGCCAGCAGGGAGGCACAGGAGCAACTGGAGACCCAGGTCAGCAAGGACCATCCGGCCCATCAGGTCCTCAAGGATCAGATGGACAACTGGGAGCATCAGGACAGCCCGGGCAACAAGGTGCCACAGGACAGCCTGGAAATCCGGGTCCCGCAGGCCAACCCGGGGCGCCCGGTCAAAATGGACAACCGGGCCAGCGTGGCGACTCCGGGCCCGATGGAAGCCCAGGACCTCTGGGGCCGGCGGGCTTTCCTGGGGCCACTGGTGACAAAGGACAGCCTGGTTTTCAGGGTCCTACTGGTCCACAGGGTAATCAAGGCTCAAGCGGTCCTCAGGGACCTGCAGGTGCTCAAGGACCACAGGGACAACAGGGACCACAAGGACAACAGGGCTCTCAAGGGGCACGTGGAGATGACGGAACACCTGGAAACCCAGGTAAAATTTATTACTATTAGTTGTTGGTCATTGTTATGATATTAATCATTGTTATTAGTTGTCATTATTGTTGTTGTTGTCATTGTTATTTTGTTGTTGTTGTTATTTGATATATTCCACCTATTTATAGTTAGGCCTACTGTTACACAATTACATCGTGTGAGGAGGTAAGAGTGCTTAATACTTGATGGAAGACAGTCTAGGATCATTATGTTGAGCTTGAAATAATTGGCATCTGTCTTATGAAATCATTTACCTTGTGTTGAATTAGTGAATTCCTGTCTTTTAGGATCAAATCATCATATATATATATATATATATATATATATATATATATATTATATATATATATATATATATATATATATATATATATATTGTTGTATATATTGTTGGATTCAGCTAGTTTATGGTCCCGAGTTCTAGCGAATCAAACATATAACTATGCTAAATTTAAAATGTATATTTAAGCACAAGTATTTACAGTTAATAACAAAAGAAAAATCATAATACCGTACAAAACCGAAGGTCACTTTCTCCACAACGAAGACAAGTCAACCGAACCAGCATACTCGTGGCTTTAGCAAATACATCACGAACGCTCGACAACAAAAGTGAAGGTTTCACCTGGGTCTCAAGATACCCACCACAACACCAACCTTAACACTCAAACCGTAAAACTCAAACGACAGACCTGGCCTCTGCACAACGGTTGCTTTCTCTAAGAAATGGACCAGTCTGCGACTACACCTTGTCCTAACCTTCGTATATACCTTCTGACCTTCCTTCAGCCAGAAGTACCTAACCGTACCTATCTGCCTAGACTCCTACTACCATGGAAGCTCAGTTGTACTATGCGAGTATACAACATCATATATATATATATATATATATATATATATATATATATTAGGGTCATCTCTCAATGCATAATTAATTGTGACCCGCCTTTTATGGGTTGTACTTTTTGTTGAATTGATTAACACTGATTGCTTTAAGCATTATTTCATCAGGTTTACTTTACATCTGTCTTTAGGTTCATCTGGCCAACCTGGACTTCCTGGATCAATAGGTCCATCTGGACCTTCTGGAGTCCAGGGAGCTGTTGGGGCTGTCGGTCCAAAGGGTACTACTGGCGACTCAGGGTCACCAGGTAGCCCGGGTTCCCAGGGATTTCCAGGACCCAGAGGAACAGATGGTACCCCTGGATCACCCGGTAGTCAAGGTCTTAGAGGAGACCCTGGTGATTCGGGATTGCCTGGAAATCCAGGTTCACCCGGGCCAACAGGACCAGCTGGACCAAGGGGAGACTCTGGAAGCCAAGGACAGGCTGGGCAATCTGGACAGCCAGGGACACCAGGAAATGCTGGAACACCAGGAAGAGATGGTCAGTGGATTATTTGGTCAGATAATTGTTTAGTCAAAAGTGGGGTTCTGTCTATCTTTAAATTTTCCAAAAAACTTCTCATTAACTTCTGGAGGCAGCAGAGCAAGTTTTCTTGGTGCAGAGGTTCTATCCAGGCCTGCCAAAAGAAATTTTGGGCCCCTAAGGCCCTGTTTCTTGCATTGCCAAGTATAGGATATCCTATACTTGGCAGATTTATTCTGGGCCTTATAAACTGAAGTGGGTGTGTTCGATAGCAACAAATGATACATATGATAATGCTTTAAGTTTAAATTAATTGTTGTTAAATGTCAGTGGTACTGTATTTAAATAGGCATGAATCATAAGCTTTCTGGCTTATTACATTAGCTTATTATACTACTTTTCATAATTTGAAATTGCCCCTAAATATCCCTGGACCTTTGGACTTTTGTCCCACCCCTCAGCAGGCCTGGTTCTGTCAATGCTACCCGTTAATCAAGTGCTAAATGAAAGGGAAGTTCAATTAGATACGTGAGCACTTTCATGGGGTGAAATCACCAATCGGTTAGTGTAGACCCTGAAACAACAAAAAGAAAGAGGTAATGGTAAAAATTGTTACGCTGTTTCTTGCATTGCCGGGTGTAGGATATATGTAAATGTTACTTATGTTATATCACATTTGACTATGTTACAAGATCTGTGTTTTTGCATATAACAGGAGTGGCTGGTGCAACTGGGGCCACTGGGTCAACCGGTCAGTCAGGACCCTCTGGGCTGCAGGGCCCACGGGGTAATCCAGGAGGAACTGGTTTCGTCGGTGCCACAGGTGTTGCTGGAAGCAAAGGAAACATTGGAGACACGGGCCCCACTGGGCCACAGGGTCAGCCAGGTCAACCAGGACCATCAGGTCAACGAGGTGATGTTGGCCCTGCAGGCAACTCAGGGCCTGTAGGAGATCCGGGGCTTGCTGGACCTCCAGGTGAGTGATTGGTCCAATCTCTGCTTCTTACATTTAGAGAAAACTTTGAAAGTGGCTTGATTGTTGATGTGAATGATAGCAATAAAAATCTAGCCATTCCATATGTATGGTGTATTATCCTCCAATTTTAATTAATTAATTAATTTATTCATTATGAAGATTTACATAGCACCCCTTCAAGGTTACTATTCAGGAGCGCTCCCGATCCCAGTGTGGCTGAATTGAACAGTTTTAAGGCGAGTATAAAAGGAGTTTGAGTGGACTTAATAATAAACAAATAAAAAATGTCAACAAATCCTTTTGCATTGTTTTGGGCGAGCGAGGAATTATATTTATCTGGAATAGAAATAATAATCGTATTAACAATGGCAATATTAGCAGCAGCTGTTTTGTAAATATTTTACTCTGCATAGATTTTACATTTACCCATTGTTGCTTAATGCTTTTGGATATTGAAATCGAAATAAAGCATAAAGATTTTTAATGAATTTTAAATGATGATTATTTTTCAGGCCAGGATGGTCAGGCTGGAAGTCGTGGCTTTCAGGGTCAACAGGGTCAGCCAGGTCCACAGGGTGCCTCAGGTTCTGTTGGACCCAGTGGTCCCCAAGGCTCCAATGGCCAGCCTGGACAGAGAGGTCCCCAAGGTCAGGATGGAGTTCAGGGAAACAGCGGCCCAACAGGACAACCTGGACCGCGGGGTCAACCGGGCTCCCAAGGAACCCCGGGTGGTAGCGGTCCAGCAGGGCCGGCCGGTACACCTGGCTCTAGAGGAGATGTGGGAACTCCAGGAGATGTTGGACAACAAGGAGATCAAGGTACTCCAGGAGTTCAAGGGCCTGCAGGACCCAGGGGTGATCCTGGATCTCCTGGCCAGAGTGGATTTCCTGGGCAGTCAGGGCAACCCGGTCCTCAGGGCCAGACCGGAGACCCAGGTTCTCCTGGTGCAGCAGGACGTGATGGAAGTGCAGGTAATCGAGGTTTACAGTCTTTATTACATTACGCTAGATACTTTATTACATTACGCTATACACAGTTACTGAAGATAGTTGTTTCGAGTGTTGTATCTAGTACATGTTCTTGTATAGCACCATCTCTGGTTATTAGCCTTTGAAGAGAGCTGATAACTTCTCTTACTAATTGTTCTACTTGATCTGTAGAATTTGTTCCACTTAACAAGCATTTGAAGCATAAACATAGGGAGAGATATCAAAGATAACACTGACATTAACATACAAGAATAATATGCTTCAACCAATGTATATGTGGTATAATAACCAATGTTCCTTCTAAGCTGTGCGCATGTGCGATCGCACGTGGGCCATGTAGCCAGTGCACACGAGATTAATATTTAGTGTGCTCATGTACATTTTTTTATGAATCACGAATTCTTGTTATATGAAACTATGTAAATCGAATTTTCTAGCCGGCTGTGTGGTGTACCTTACTCCAGAAACCTTGCTTCCTTTCTGTCAATTTCTGACACGTCCTTTAATTTATCTCTAGACCAGAGACTTAACTTAGGTTATCAGCACTTGTCACTATTGGTGTTTATGGTCTTTATTTAACTATAATCGCATTCAGCTCGGACCTGTGCACAAGAGTGTCAACCATTTATAAAACATAGCACATGCACACACTATCTCAAAAAAATTAGAGGGAACATTGATAATAACATCATTTGGAATAGCACTAAGCAGAACAATGAACTTGACAAATAACCAATTTCAAATTCATCGACACCAAATTGCTGGCATCAGGAACTGATGATGATGACGACGATGATGATGATTTGATTTCATTGATGTAGTGGTACTTGATAAAATCATAATAGTTGAAATTTTAATAGTAATGATAACGAGAGTAGTATACACGTTAATTAATGCATCATTTGTGGCTGATTCTGCAGTGGCTTTTGTATCACTGTGTGTGCACTCTGTAGACTGTTGTTGTTAATTGAGGATTACTTAATTAATTAATTGATACTTCAGTTACGGTTATTTTACATACCAAGTAATTACTTGAAATTTTTAAATCATAATTATTTTCTTTTGAGCAGATAAGCCTACATGTGTATCTTAGTTGGTGGATCATTGTTTATTTGCCCAAGCAGAGATGCCCGTTGAGAGCGCTGCTGATTTGAGTAGAGCTATATAAATGCTTGATTACATTTCATGACATTGTGTATATTTTGTTTTAGGTAACATTGGACCTCAGGGTCAGAATGGACAAAGAGGTGATGTGGGTCTGCCTGGACCAAGCGGACCTCGAGGAGGACCAGGGCCAAGAGGCAATGCTGGGGCTCCTGGACAATCAGGATCAGCTGGAGCCACTGGATTGTCTGGCCCATCTGGGCAACCAGGACCAGCTGGTCCTGTTGGGAACTCTGGATCTCAAGGAGTGTCTGGTCCCCGTGGTGATCCAGGACCTCAAGGACAGAAAGGACCATCAGGACCTCCAGGCCGGTCCTTGGCGGGTGCTCCTGGAGACACAGGTGACACAGGGCCACAGGGACCTCCAGGCAATGCAGGTCCTGCTGGACCTTCTGGACCTCTGGGTGATGTTGGGCCTATAGGGGCCCCTGGGTCACGTGGACCTATAGGAAACCTGGGAGCTACCGGTGGAACTGGTCTGCCTGGGCCACAGGGGCCTCGAGGAGACTCTGGTCCCCAAGGTCCTGCAGGTTCGCCTGGCACACCGGGTCAGCCGGGACTTACTGGCGATGTTGGTTCACAAGGTCCAAGTGGTCAAAATGGGCAGCCAGGTGATAGGGGTGATCCAGGAACTCCTGGTACACCTGGAACACCTGGACCAAGAGGAGACAATGGGCCCCAGGGATTTCAGGGGCCACCTGGACCTGTCGGAAATCCAGGCGATGTTGGTCCGCCCGGATTCCAAGGCTCTCAGGGACCCTCAGGTCAGCCAGGTGCAACTGGATCGCCTGGAGACCAGGGACCTTCTGGTAACCCTGGACAACCAGGGTCACCAGGTCCACAAGGGCCAACTGGAGCTCAAGGCTCATCTGGACCAGCGGGAGATGCAGTTCCTGGGCCACCAGGGCTCGCAGGCCAACCTGGACCTGCTGGAACACCAGGTACTCCAGGAGGAAGGGGAGATATTGGACTCCCAGGTCCAGTTGGGCCATCAGGACCATCAGGGCCAAGAGGTGACATTGGATCCCCAGGGGCTCCAGGTTCGCAAGGAGATACTGGTTCTTCTGGAACACCAGGTATGGAACCAGAAAAGATGATCACAATCATTCAATCAAAATCAACAATCACATAAACACTTAAGAAATATTAAATTTTATGTTTTTTTCATTTTCAACCAGATAGATAAGCAGATTGCAGCAATCTACTGTTTTGTTTAAGTAAGACAAGTGTTTTTTTTAAGTTTTCATTATTTATCAGTTGCAGTTTGCTAGTTGTATGTTTTCACCACCATCAATTGTTTTTCTCTTGTGTTGGTGCCTTTATAACAAAATAATTGCAAATTGACCTGCATGAAATTAGTAAGTAATAAAAAATAAATATCAACCTCTTGACTTGTTGGCCAATTTTTTAGCTACACAGAATGAAACTTTGAGAGTTATTAATTACAGATCTTAAGACCATACATTCAGTCATATGAGTCAAAACTCGCTACGTATGTATCTATATATTATTTCAAATTATGTCTGACTATCTCAAATTGCTTTAAACTCCTTCAAATCTTTTATTTGTATGTTCTCTCTCTAACTTAACTCGCTGAGTCTGCACTTTTGACAGAATTTGGAATTTATTTCTCTATTACGGCACACATATACTGTTTCCTCTATAGATAAGTTCAATTAGGTGGTTTTGGTCTCTTGTTTACTTGTGCAAATGTTGTCCCAGATGTAGTGGGTCTTTATTTCAATTTTTTGCCTTGCCTTTGGGTATTACCATTTATACAGTACAACACAATACTGGCTAAAGTCCCAATTTCTTTGTTTTAGGTAGCACAGGTCAGCCAGGCTTTCCAGGTTCCCAAGGGCTTCCTGGAGCCAATGGTGTTCAAGGTCAGCCTGGGCCCAAAGGCTCTGCAGGGCAGAGGGGTAACTCTGGACCCCCAGGTCAGCCAGGTCAGAGAGGTGCAGCTGGACAAGCTGGAGATGCAGGGACTCCGGGAGTTAATGGATCGCCTGGACCGCGTGGTGATGCTGGTGATCCGGGGATTGCAGGAGCATCGGGATCATCAGGACAGCCTGGGTTTGCAGGTCAAGCAGGACAGCCAGGACCTCGAGGACAACCGGGTCCTGCAGGACAGCAAGGTAAAGCCTTCTCTGCTTTCAGATTAGCATTATTTTTCAAGACTGTAAATAATAAGTTTTTTGTAATAGGAAATAATTCCTCTGGTTTTAAAGTGATTTGAAATGGTATGTATTGTAATTCTGGTTTCGTTTATTCATTAATGGTGTTTTGATTTGCGAAATGAATTTGGAAGACTAGAAGGAAATTAAGTCTGACTTATTTGTCACTAATTGAGATAAGGCCAATCAACCAATAACTCAATCAATGAAACTTAATAGAGTGCCCCTTCAAGATATCTACTCAGAGACGCACAAAGTCAGACTACAGCTCAAATGTGCAGTTTTCAGTCACAAGTAGATTGCAGATGAGGAGTTTTGGGCAGAAAGTGAAGCTCTTGGGGTAGCCCATTCCCCAAGAACTTCACCTTCAAGATCTGAGAAGTGTTGGGGTAAGGGGTCGGTCAAGAGCTATTAAGCAAATGAAACTTCTACCGCGCCCGATTATAATGGACAATACATCATTGAAACTCCTGCTCTTGTGTTTAGTGATTCTTTTGTGTTAATAGGTGACACAGGATCTCAAGGACCAAATGGCCAAAGGGGAGACATTGGCAGCCCAGGATCTCCTGGTCTTCCTGGTTCAGCAGGATCTCCAGGGGACACAGGATCCTCTGGACCTCAAGGGCCACAGGGAGTTCAAGGTACCTCTGGTTCTCCAGGTGCAAGGGGTGCAGCAGGTCCACAAGGGGCTACTGGCCCATCCGGGCCCATCGGAGCCCCTGGAACCAACGGCGACCCAGGCCAGCTAGGTGACCCGGGCCAAGCCGGTGATCCAGGTTCCAGAGGTCCTGTTGGACCGGCTGGATCTCCGGGTGTTCGAGGAAGCGATGGACAACCAGGCCCTGCTGGACCAGCTGGCCAACGAGGGGACAGTGGCAACCAAGGAGTCTCTGGTGCACAAGGTGCAAGTGGTACACCTGGGCAGCCGGGAAATCCTGGTAGGCATCTCATCTGACCATATTAATTATATTTAGGGTAATTTCATAGATATTTCAGACCCCAAAGTCCTTTCACTAGGCGGTGGCGTTGGTCAAATTAGATGTATAACATTATGGGCTCCCTGCGTGGCTCCCCACGCGTGGCTCCCCACGCGACTCCTTTAATAACTGACTAGCCTTACTTACTAGCCGACTCCTTTAATAACTTGTCATCATTCGCTTATACTGTGCTTGTAATCATACTGTGGTTTGTCGGTTTTCAATGAAACGAAGATATATTATTATATTATATTTTCTACGTAGTATGCAACTGAACAGAAATGTAAAGTGAACTTTTCTGTTACAGAAAATGCACCATTTCAGTTATCATGATTAGTATTATTATTAGTATTTTAATTCGTATTATTATTAATATTATTATTATTTCTCAAGGCATAATCTTAATGTGCTTTGTTCCAGGTGTGGGCGGACAGCAGGGTTCCACTGGTGGAACTGGAGCCACAGGACTTTCTGGAGGTATTGGTGCAACTGGTGGAACTGGAGCCTCGGGCGCTCCTGGAAATCCGGGGGCTCAGGGATTCCCTGGGAACCCCGGAGACGTGGGACCCAGCGGCCAACCTGGAGCGTCGGGCAGCCCAGGACCATCGGGTGCGCGTGGGGATACCGGTGGACCAGGACCATCTGGTCAGGCAGGGCCGGCTGGACCAACTGGTCCAAGTGGACCACGTGGTGATCCAGGTACCGCTGGTGCCACAGGCATCCCAGGAGATGCAGGAACTCCAGGAAACCCAGGTATATTTGTAATTTATCCTTGTGATCTTGTTATTCATTTTCCAGGCTGATACTTGTATTCGTATCTTACATTTAAAAATCTTTATGACTTTAATATGATTATTTATCTTGCAAGCAATGCACCATTAATTAATTAATTAATTAAGTTTAACATTTATATAGCACCCCCTCATGAAGTCTACTCTTAGGTGCCCAGCACAGCCACGGTGATAAGCTTCAGTCTTTAGTATCTTGTAAAACAAAGGCACATTACTTCTTGGTGACAATGGCGTCTCTAAGTAGAATGTGTCCCACGTGGAAAGGCCAACAATTGAGAAGGCACAGCACTGCTTCATAGTTTAGTGGTTTGAATGTTTTACTGTTGACGCAGAGACTGGGGTTGAAATCACTATCAGGACAGAAAGACGACGCAGTGACTGATTGGCTAGAGCACTTGTGTTACGAATGCTACAGTATAGAATCTCCTCTGAGACAATTCCTCTGTTGGGTCCTTGAGAGAGAAAGCCCTTCTCTCAAAGTTGCTATCATTTAATGTTGGCCTAGCATCAGTCAATGTGCAGAGCAACTGGGTCATTATGTAACAGTGCTTAATTTAATGAATATTAATTGCACCAATTATTGAACTTGGCTATAAAATGAGTGCACTAACTGTACACTGTTGGGCAGATGGTTGGGTGATTTGAGAGGGTGGACAGTCACCCACACACAAATGTTTTGTCTCTTAAAGGTCTGCTTTGCCTGTTTATCTTACAACTAATTATCATCATTCTTCATTGTGTTCCTCATTTCTTATTGATACTCTTACAACTTCTCCAATTAATAAATAATATGTAAGGCTCATAATAAGCATTGTATCTCAGAATAACAGTCATGGTGCTTATCTAATGCTTAGTGAGTTATTCAATAGATTACAGCACTTTGGATAATAATAGTTTGTGTCATTTAGAATATTTATTTTTTAAAAATTATTTTTAGTGTTATTTTCTATAATTAATTTTTTAGTATTTTATCATTATTAGGGACTGACCGGGTAGACAATTTCCACCGGGTACCGAATCCGAGTATTTAAATGTACTATTTGCCGGATCTGGGTATGAACCGAGTAGTGGTGGGTCAATCGTTGTCATGTATGGCAAAGCATAAAATTAAGAATTTTCTTATTATGAAGTTTAATTAAATAATGTTGTACCTATGATAAATCACTAATAATAATATGAATTAAATTTTAACCTGTAGGTACATAAATCATGAACTGTTTGATTATGTACTAAATAACATCGACAAAATTATTTATAAAATTACGAATTTTTTAATTATAGTTTCAATTTTTTAAACATTTTGTGTGTGTACTATTTGCCGAGGCAAACACTTCCAAATAGTTTTTAAAAAATGGGATATTCAGCTAAGGCGAATGTTTGAGGCGATTTCCGGGTTGGTCCGTAATCATTATTAATTATATTAAGTTTACAGTTAGGTTTGTTCTGGCAGCCAATCATTATCCCGTGTAACATTCTTGTTTTCTTTAATTTTCCATTAATTCTTCAGTGATTGTTTGTTAGCTCTGCAATTGAACGTGAAATAACTCTGGCATTGCTGTGCTATTTCACAGGTTCCATAGGTCCTGCAGGACCCCAGGGTCCAAGGGGTGATGTCGGTCCAGACGGACAAGCAGGATCACGTGGATTGTCAGGTCCGGCAGGAGACGTTGGAGCCACCGGTTCATCTGGAGTGCGAGGAGACACTGGGTCTCCTGGACCAACTGGAAATCAGGGCGTTCAAGGACTACGTGGTTCACAAGGTGTCCAGGGCCCTAAAGGACCTCAGGGACGCGTCGGTGATACCGGAGTCTCGGGATCGCAAGGGGACACGGGAGCGTCTGGTATACAGGGCGCACAGGGAGCAACCGGACTGTCGGGACCAGCTGGACAGGTTGGTCCGGCTGGTCCTTCGGGGCAGAGGGGTGATCCAGGTCCTAGAGGCCAACCAGGGACAGATGGCACTCCAGGCACTGCAGGAGCCACTGGGTCTTCAGGATTTCCAGGAGATGTTGGTCCGTCTGGACCTCAAGGTGCACCAGGACAACGAGGACTTAATGGAGCCACTGGAGATCCTGGAGGAGTGGGAGTGAGTGGACCTGCAGGACAACCAGGTAACAATCTTCATGTGATCATTTACTTACGTTATATTATATCCTTCCTCTTATGACGAAATTGTTTCATTTTCTGACAGGCCTGCAAATATTTAAATGTTCATTTAATTATCAGATATTAAAGATGAAAATAGTTGCTTTGTCGCTGTGTATTTGAACTTAGTGTCTTTTACAATTTTTTCGCTTCTAGCCATTATGCTTCCATGTACCTATATTTAATATACTGTGTCTACTCGATTTGCATTGCCATAGTGAATATTGAGCACGTGGTGAATGTCATTAATGAAATGGTGACTTCTTATTGGTTGCCAGATTTCTAGGGATTAGACTGATTGCTGCCATGACCTAGATTTTATGGGTTTGAAAATGTCACCATTATGAACTTAGAATGCCCATATGTCATAATTTAGAATATGTTCTTAACTAAAAATAGTTGCATTCGCTTAAAAATATCGCATAAGAACGTTTTGGTAAATATTGCTTTTTTATTTCAGGGACATCTGGTTCTCCTGGTGCTCCAGGCGATAGAGGAGATCAAGGTTCACCTGGTGCAGCTGGATCCCCTGGTCAACCAGGCCCAGCAGGCCAGCGTGGGGATGCTGGTCTACCCGGTCCTCAAGGAGGCACGGGTCAGGCTGGGGCCTCTGGAACTCCGGGCCAGCCGGGCTCACAGGGCCAGAATGGACCATCAGGGCCCCAAGGAGCGACAGGTTCCGTTGGTCAACCAGGATCTGCAGGACCAAGAGGCGACGTAGGACCTCAAGGATTTCCAGGGCAGCCAGGCCAAAGTGGACCTCAGGGCCAACAGGGAGACACTGGTAGCTCTGGGGCAACAGGCCAATCAGGTGCAATTGGCTCCCCTGGGGCCAAGGGACCAACTGGTGACCCAGGAACTGTAGGTTCAACAGGACAGCCGGGGAATAGGGGAAGTGATGGTTCGCCAGGCACACCAGGAAGTCCAGGACTTCAAGGTGATCAAGGACCAGCAGGGTCAAAAGGTGGAACGGGGGCAAGTGGTGCCCCTGGTGCCAAGGGGGATCCAGGTTCGGCTGGCTCTCCGGGCAATCCAGGCAATCGGGGAGCTGCGGGTGATCCTGGTGCCACTGGCAGCCCTGGTACACCTGGGCAGCCTGGATTTTCAGGTCCATCTGGATTATCTGGTCCTTCAGGCCCTTCTGGACCTGTTGGCCCAGTAGGACCTGCCGGGCCTAGAGGTGACCCTGGCTCAAGAGGTAACCCCGGGCCTGCAGGATCTGCTGGAGGTACTGGTCAAACAGGAGCGGCTGGCCTACCCGGCCAGCCTGGAGCAACCGGAGGTATAGGGACACCGGGATCAGCTGGAGATCGAGGGGATCCGGGAACCCCTGGTGATATAGGACCAGCAGGCAAGTTTTTTGGCATTTATATGGACATTGTATTGTATTGTACTTAAGCATTTTTAAAGCACCTCTGGTAGAGCGAACTGTTCCCATGCAAAGGACTCTGGATCAGATTGCAACTGCAAACCCTAGAATTAGTTAGATATCAAGGATTGATTCCCTCTGAAGATCTGTTATCTGATCTTGACCAAGAACCTAACATTGAGCCTCAACCAGGGACTCTATGAAAATAACTTATAGAATTTCTTTATTTAATGCATGCCTCAATCTACCTTGAGCCTTTGGAGTCAATGTCTCAGGGTTGAGAGATCATGGCTTAAGTAGCATTCCAATCAAGAGACAACGTATCATGATGGTAACATGGCTTGATTATGACTTTTAATTTAAAATCTTGCAATTGGATTCATAACTTAGACACCAAGTTCATAGGCAACAGCATTGCTTAACTGCCATCTCCCTCCCAAAGATCAAGGAGTATAGAAACATTTGTTACTCTGAATACCTTACCCAGGAAGAGAGGTTCTTTGGGCTTATAGTGGGCACGGTTAGCGTGCCTTTGGTGGTCACTGGTGGTTGGCCCATCAGGGATTAGTGACATTGTTAATCAATGACATATAGATCATTCATTCACTGTATTTCTTTCGGTTTTCAGGCCCCCAAGGTGCACGTGGACAACAGGGATCACCTGGTGACACGGGTGCCTCCGGAGCAACTGGTCAGAAAGGTCAGGTGGGTGCAGCAGGACCTAGAGGTGACCCAGCGCTAAATGGACCTAAAGGCGATACGGGTGTTGTGGGTCCCCAAGGAGCCACAGGCTTTTCTGGATTACCTGGGTCTCAAGGACAAACTGGTGAGAAGGGCGATCCCGGAAGCAAGGGATCCCCAGGCCCGAATGGAAATCCAGGACAGGCCGGGCAATCTGGTTCTCAAGGAGCCCCTGGCCAGCAGGGAGCACAAGGAGCCACTGGATCTTCTGGGCTTAGGGGTGACCCTGGTTTTGATGGGGCCGCAGGACCAATTGGAAGCGTTGGTCAGCCTGGACAACGAGGACCTGCAGGTAAAAACTTATGACGGATTCGTTGTTCTAAAGCATCTTACATTTTCCATTGTATTATGTAATGTAAGCGAACATTTCTGTAAGTCAGTTTTCCTCATTTTCTTTAGCAATGCTTAGACCGCCCATTCTACCATAGTAGTAGACCAACAGGTTATAAACGGTATGGTCATCTGCGGAATAACTAATTGCCAAGATTCTATTACAAGTACCTACACACTTTCCATTTGATTGCTTTCGGTCTTAGAATGATATTTCACAAAAACCACTATATAAATGATAGAATGTAATTTTCAATGCTCACTTTAACGATGAGATATCGACTGAGAATCAATCCATTTAGTTCCTCAGTTAAGTATTAATTATCGATTTCCTCAAGGGAAATTTGTCGATGCTGATGTATATGCTAGGCTAACTGATGTTGACATCAAACAAGAAGTTCATCACTGTGCAAACAGCGTGCTCAGTTACCTTGAACTTTCACCGCTGGATGAAGGAAGGCTGAAGAATTTCAAGTTCAACTTCTTATGCCAGCCATTTCAATTTTTATATTATCTAAGTGTTGCTGTTTCCTTTTCCCAGGACAAGCCGGCAACCCTGGCTCTCCAGGACCCAGAGGTGATGCTGGCGCTCAAGGACAGCAGGGACAGCCTGGCCCAGCAGGACCCTCTGGCCCCAATGGACAGCCTGGTACTCAAGGAGCAACAGGTCAGTTGTGTACATTGGTATAAAATTAATTATGAATTTATTGAGTTTTTGTGTTAAAGTGTGCTCTACTTGGCTAAATGTAATAATAAAAATAATGATGGTAATAGAATTATTTTCATGATTGTTGTTATGTTTGGCTTTTACTGTGTTAGGGTGATCCCTCAGGTTAGAAAAATTGTCCATAGACTTTGGCCTAATGACATCTATGATGCATAATTCTCTTTTGTTTATCATTATCATTATCCTTATCGTTATTATTGTTGCACTCTACAGCCC
This sequence comes from Bimastos eiseni, assembly GCA_959347315.1. Taxonomy (NCBI): domain Eukaryota; kingdom Metazoa; phylum Annelida; class Clitellata; order Crassiclitellata; family Lumbricidae; genus Bimastos; species Bimastos eiseni. The sequence goes on from OY365817.1 coordinate 1,368,783, forward strand.
ATGCAGATTTGCAGGTGCCATACTGTTGCAATTCAAGCCCATTGCTCCTTGTCATCCTATTAGAACAGTCTGCACTTATGTTTTGTTGCCTATGACTCTGTGAAGTATTTGCTAACTGTCTTAAAACACAGTTGAATATATGGTATATATATACCTTTTATATACGGTAGATAGTCATGAGAACAGTGGCCTTGTGAGCTACTTGAAATGTACTTTATGAAATGTTCTCATGCATGCATTCATTCATTCATACATACACACACACACATACATACATTATTGCTTGTTCTTTTTTTGTTTTCACCTTATGCATTTGATCTGTGGTAATTAAGATGCTAATTAAGATACATTGTAACTTATGGGAGAACTAGAACAGAGTGGTGTTGGTGAATAATTATAATGATCGTAATAATGCTCATACATGCAAACAAACAGTTTTCATCCTGATTCAACTCTGAAATGTTCCTTCCAGGTGGTAAGGGAGCAACTGGAAATCCCGGTCCAGCTGGCAATCCTGGAACACCTGGCCAGGCTGGATCTAGGGGTGACGTTGGCGTCCAGGGTCCTGTTGGAGCAAATGGTCAGCCTGGAGCCACTGGATCTCCTGGTCTTGTAGGCAGCCAGGGATCGAGAGGAGACCCAGGCCCACCTGGTGCAAATGGAGGAACTGGTGCATCAGGACAACCAGGGCAAAGAGGTGACCCTGGACAACAAGGGCCAAGTGGGGCACGAGGTTCGCCAGGGGATCGAGGAGACACAGGAGGTACTGGACAGCCTGGGCTAATTGGGGATCCAGGACCTCGTGGACAAGCAGGTATGTGTGTATATGAATGTATGCGTTAGTGTGCATGTCCTGTGTATTTAAAAAAAATATAATAATAATGATGATGGTACTGACAATTTATATATGTTATGATCTCTGGAATGGTAATTCTTTTGGATCTGATAATTTATTTAGTAAATAAAGTAGTTATGAATGTATTAAGAACCTGCATGGATAATGCAAACATTCAGTGACATATTCTCATAATCCAGTGCTGTCCAAAGCGTGGGTCGCAAGTGGCCCATGGGCTGATTTTGAGTGAACTCGCAGAATTATCAATTTGTGTAAAACTGAAGTGAAGACAAAGTCAATGGCCTATTTGCATAGCTATCCGTTCGTAATTTGGATTATCATTTCACAATGTGAACACATATCATAAGTACATGCGATAAGTCTTTAGGATTATTCCTTATTAAAAATGTTAGTACAGTTAATAGTTTTCAAAAAGTTTGGCGGTTACCTTTGAGTTTATTGGTGCGGCTTCAAGAATAATTTGTTTGGTGGCCCATTGTGTGAAATAGTTTGGACCCCAATCGAATGGAAATTGATGCCTCCATTGGCTACGCCAGTGCCTAATGGTAGCGTATGTAAACTCTTAAGAGTGTTGATCATTTTTAGGTTCAGTTCGTGAGATCTTACTTAACTTCCTTTCTTTGTAATATTTTAGGAAACCCTGGAACACCTGGTTCACCTGGTAGTCTTGGCGATCCTGGTGTTCAGGGTCAAGCAGGTGCAACTGGACAGCCTGGATCACAAGGTCAGAATGGAGACCCTGGAGCACCTGGAGGTACTGGACCCACTGGCCCTGTTGGAGACACCGGGTCTTCTGGACAGGCAGGAGGACCTGGGTTGACTGGTGATCTGGGTCAAGCCGGTGCGAATGGTCCACAGGGGCCACAAGGTATCTTGGGAAGTCGAGGAGATCCGGGACCACGGGGCGATCCGGGGACTCGAGGAAACTCTGGTGCACCCGGTGGCCCTGGATCACCGGGTCAGGCTGGTGACATTGGGCTGCAAGGACCTCTGGGATCACCTGGTACCCAAGGACCAGCTGGTGCAACTGGAACACCAGGAAGTCCTGGACAGCCGGGTCAGAGAGGAGATGTAGGTTCTCAGGGTGTATCTGGACAGCCTGGAAGTCAAGGTCCTACTGGACCTGCAGGGTTTCAAGGACCAACTGGACAGCGAGGAAATCCAGGATCCAGAGGCGATGCTGGACTTCCTGGAGCATCTGGATCTGCTGGACCACCTGGTGAGTGGTCGCTAAAATATTTCATCTTCTTCATGCAGATTCTTGTTCTCTGTGAGATGAGTTGCCCACATGATCATCCTTGATGTAACCATCTTTTCTTGGTGTTATGTCTTTTGGTTTGCTGTGCACTGTTTTGTTAATTGTTGTGACACTATGCATTAAAATGATGCTTAACATCATAATAGGCCAGTGCTCAGAGTGCCTCTGAATAGCTATTCTGCAAGAAGCGCTATATAAATCTAGAAATACGTATGATCTTCATTACCATTACCAGTTTTGACTCAAATTGGTTTTAAATTAATGGAAATTTATGGCATTCTTTAAAGCTACCAGATGTATTTTCTGTGAAGGTGTTTGATGATCTGAAAAGATTAAAGCTGACCGAGGATGATGTTCTTGGTGTTTTTAGGGACTCCAGGAGACCTTGGTTCGCCAGGTGTCAGAGGTGATACCGGTTTCACGGGATCGACAGGGGCAACTGGGTTTTCAGGAGCTCCTGGCAACAGAGGTGCTACTGGCAGCCAAGGCCCCAGTGGGCAGAATGGAGATCAGGGTGACCCTGGTGCTGCTGGTAGCCAAGGTCCTTCGGGTGGTCCTGGACAGCGAGGTGATCCTGGGCAACCTGGAGCAACGGGGTCTTCTGGTGGTCCTGGTCAGAGAGGTCTTCCAGGTAACAGAGGTGATCCAGGTCCTAGTGGATTGCCTGGATTGCCTGGTTCAGATGGATCGCCTGGATCTGTTGGGTCACCCGGTGCTCAGGGTGTGGCTGGTTCGGTGGGATTAACTGGAGACACTGGACCAGCGGGATCTCCTGGTCCAAGGGGAAATGCAGGACCCGCTGGGGCAGGTGGAGCGACTGGAACATCTGGAACCCCTGGAGTGAGGGGTGATCCCGGTCAGGTGGGTCTACCTGGCTCTCAGGGAGGCACTGGAGCAACAGGCTCATCAGGATCGAAGGGATTTCAAGGACCGCAAGGACCTTCAGGAGCATTTGGACAAAGGGGAACAGCAGGTTAGTCAAAGGAAATTCTACATTGTGTACTAAGCCTTATGTGTGTAGTGCTGAGCTATCACAATGCACTAGTCATAAATCGGGAGTCTTCTTTCCAAACTCCATTCTAAACAGAACCATTTGATATTCATGATCATATTCGTGATCTCCTAACTTCTAAAGCACCACACGAATGCCACGCGCAGGGCACCAACTTATTCGTCAGCACTGCGTCAAGTGATATGGATTGTCTGAAGTAGGTCCAAGTCCAGTTTCCCGAGGGTCAGAGGAGGCAGAGTAGCTGTTTAGGCAGGAGTTGTTTAGGTCGTGAATTGGAGGGTGGATGATCAGATGAATTGCGGTAAGAGCTCCTGAAGAGTTGAGACTAGTTTCGAGTGGAAAGTCCGATGGTGAGGGATTTAAGAGCCTGAGGAAGATGATGGTGGGTGGTTTACGATGATGGTTGAGGGTGATGCTACAGAGGAACTGGAAAGACGGGATAGGTAGGATTATTCTTTGTGGGAAGCCCTCTAATTTTATTTCTATTAGTTGCCTACTACTTTTCTTAATGATCAATGAACATAACTTAATTTTAACAATAAACATTGATATTTATAGTAATGACATTACAGTAAGCATTATTTGACTGTATTATTGATCTATACATACATACATACATACATACATACACACACATACATACATACATACATACATATAGGAATGAATACTTAACCGTGTCATGCCTTGGCTCTTTCTACTTTGCAATAGGTAGTACTGGACAGCCTGGACCCCCAGGACAGAGGGGTGACCTTGGATATCCAGGTCCCACAGGACCCTTGGGTCCCACAGGTGCTGCCGGACCACGTGGTGCAACTGGATCATCAGGACAGCCAGGAGTGGCAGGTTTCTCCGGACCAACTGGACCAGTGGGAGACATCGGCTTACCTGGAAGCAGTGGTCCACAGGGGGCTACAGGACAACCTGGATTTCCAGGGTCACAAGGATCTCCAGGCTCACGAGGACTCCCTGGAGATACAGGGGCTTCTGGTCAGGCAGGAGATCCGGGATTTCCGGGAGCTCCTGGTGTGAATGGAGATCCAGGAGGCACGGGAGCAACAGGAAGTCCGGGACAAAGAGGTGACTCTGGTTTACCAGGACAGCCTGGAGATTTAGGAAGTCCAGGTACTGCCGGGGCCAGGGGAGATACAGGAGCAACTGGTTCAGCAGGTCAGGCTTTATCTACATCTGTCTAGTTAGCTACTTCTATTAAGAACTTGACATTTTATTCTATTCTGTAATTTCTACCTAAGCAATATAGGTTTTGAAGCTAGAATTTCTACTCTAGTTTGAGGAATTGTACTGCAGTATATTTGTAATAATGTGTGCTTGGTTAATATCATAATTAACTTATTCACAGAATAGAATCAACATGTACTATATTCATTGCTGATGACCATATTGTGTACTCAGCACATAGCTGCAGCAGTTGAGGCCAGCGGAAGGAAAGTGTCGTTAACAGTGTTCCACTGTTTCTGAAATTTGCACAAATTGATTAAAAGTATGGGTTGTCACAAGCAATAATGCAGGTTCATTATGACATGGTTAAATGCTCTTGGCTAGTGTAGCAGATATCTTGGACATCTGCTACACTAACCAAGTACTTAGCCACCAACAGCTGTTGAGGGGTTATCTTCTATTGAGGGGTCGTCTGTTGAGGGGTTATCTATTGAGGGGTTATCTATTGAGGGGTTCAGGTTAATTAATTGTAATCAAATGCATGTCATCAGGCCTTGGAGGCAGGGAATGACCATTGATATGTTAGAAAACATGAAAATTTATTAGCACCTATGCTGTACACACCTATTAACTTATAAATAGATTTTTTATATGTATTATGTGTCATAACATTATCCAGTGATGCATGTTTATGTTAGGTGAGCATTGAACTCATATCTTTAATGTTTTCACAAGAACAGTGTTTTAAAACAATGAGACTTTTAACAATGTAGTCATTCTGCCTTTGATCTTTTGATGCAGGTCCCACTGGACAGCAAGGACCAAAGGGTCTGCGTGGAGACACGGGCGCATCGGGCCAACAAGGAGCAACGGGTGCCTCGGGTCCTCGTGGTGGTACTGGAGATCCGGGTAGCCTAGGGAGTCCAGGGGCTAGAGGAGACCCTGGTGCAGCCGGAGGCACAGGGGCAACTGGGGATACTGGAGCACCTGGACCAATTGGAGACCAAGGAACAAGTGGCCCACCTGGATTAGCAGGCTCTCAGGGATTACAGGGACCATCTGGGCCCCCAGGTGATCCGGGTCTGAGAGGTGACATTGGATTGCCCGGTAGTTCTGGGGGAACTGGCCTGCCTGGACAGCCTGGCTTTGGTGGGCAACCAGGAGCTCAAGGAGTCCGTGGTAGTACAGGACTCGCAGGAGATGCTGGAAGGGCGGGAGATCCAGGACAAGCGGGATCACCTGGACTACCTGGACCTTCTGGACCAAGAGGAGACCCTGGATATGCTGGCTCTCCGGGGAGTGTCGGACCCAATGGTGCTCGTGGACCCCAAGGAGCTGCAGGGGCAACAGGTGATACTGGATCTTCAGGTCCCAGTGGTGATGTTGGACCATCTGGGGATATTGGGCCACCTGGCCCTTCTGGACCAGCAGGAGTCAATGGGCTACCTGGTCAGAGTGGCTATCCAGGACCTAGAGGGTCACCTGGAGGTAAGGGACTTCCTGGAAGCCCTGGTACCCCTGGAGGAACAGGTGAAACAGGACTTTCTGGAATTGCTGGAGCACCCGGTCTCCAAGGAGCTCCTGGTGATAATGGGCAGGCTGGTTTGCCGGGTCAGTCCGGTGATTCAGGAGTGCCAGGCTCACCAGGACCTCGAGGTCTGCCTGGTTCAAGAGGATCAACTGGTACTCCAGGTTCCCCCGGCCCAAATGGACCCACAGGAGACATTGGTTCCCCAGGAGCCTATGGCCTGCAGGGTGCAACTGGACTGAGGGGACCCAACGGACTAGCTGGCGGAACTGGAGCTACCGGAGATACTGGTCCTCAAGGGAGCGTCGGACCTTTGGGACCAGGTGGTGATACTGGTCCACTAGGTCCGGATGGTCCTCAGGGACAACGAGGACCCCAGGGCAGTCCTGGGGCACGTGGTGTGCCCGGTACTCCTGGAGATGCAGGACTAGTTGGTCCTCAAGGAGACTCTGGTCCACAGGGCTTTATCGGCCCAGCTGGTTTCCCGGGCTCTGCTGGGTTGGCTGGACTACCAGGGGGAACTGGACCTGCTGGTGTTCCTGGTGATCAAGGCATGCCTGGTGCACCAGGTAGTCAAGGCACTCAAGGTGGGTCATGCTCTTTTGTAATATGCTAATACTTATTGATTTTAATAGTAATGGGAATGGAAGTTGAAGGAGAGAGGGATGAGGAATAAAAAGGAAAGGATGGGTGTGGGGTGGGATGGGTGGGGCAGGGAAGGAGTGGGAGATGGATGGAAATGTAGAGAGAGGGAGGGGAAAAGAGGAATGTTGTTTCAAGGTATCTGCTCCATTGGTGCCTTGTAGCTGTAAAATGAGTAGAGTTACCATAATAATATGATGCTGATGGGAAGATCAGATGGCAAGGGAAAGCCCCAGTACAACGCCCTTATATGCTGAGGCCAAGAAATTTGAGCCGCTTGCAGTGCTTGCTTAAGAGACTGGTAGTTTACTTTTCACAGTAACAGTTACTATATTGTATCATATCTGAGAATTTATAAAACGTTTCTTACAGTAAAGGCTCACACCATGGCAGCAGAGGACATAAGAAAGTTTTAAAGAAATGAAGGGATGAGGGTGACCCCAACTAAAAGCTTACTGCGAATGAGGGGGAGGTCATTCCACACAGAAGGCCGCATGGTGACATATGCATAGTGTTGGGTCATAGCAGTCCTTGTCTGGGGAACTAGGAGATTAGGGCAATCCACAGAATGGAGAGGACAAGAAGAGACAACAGACAGAGGTTTGCATATTAAGTTGCAAAGTTATAATTGGGGCTATAGTTCCTGTTGAGTTTTTATGTCTAGGAGCTGTTCCTTGTATTTGATATGAGAGGAAACGGGAAGCCAGTATAGTCATGTAGGATTGTAGGTAGAGATGTGGGAGAAGCAAGTAAGATGAGCAATGAGCGTGGCTGTCTAGTTCAGATCCAATTGAGGGAGGATTAGTGTACCTCGGGAATCACAGCATATAGTGAATTGCAGTAGTCGTTGTGACTGCAAACGACAGCATGTGTGGTGTATTTAATTGTACTAAATGGTGCTATATAAATCTTCATATAATAATAACAATACCAGGAAATAATAGTTATTGTTGTTGTCTGCTTGTTGAGCTGTATGATGGCTAATATGAATTAAATTGCCCAATTTTTTTTTGTAGGACCACTTGGGGCAACAGGACCTACCGGGCCAGATGGTGATCAGGGTTTGCAGGGTCTTCAGGGCCCTTTTGGCGCAACTGGACTGCAGGGATCACTGGGCGCACCTGGACCTAGAGGAGATCCAGGCCAGCCGGGCGGCCAAGGACCTTCAGGACCATCTGGTCAGCCAGGCGGACCAGGAGCTAAAGGCGATCCTGGTCCAGATGGGGACCTAGGAGCTCAGGGACCCACAGGCCCATCAGGAGGCCCAGGTGCCAAGGGTGATGTAGGTCCAGTGGGTGCACAGGGAGCACCAGGCCCAGCAGGGACTAACTCTGTGCTGGGAGAAAGGGGTGATGGTGGAGCCACTGGACTTCAGGGATCAGTTGGAGGCAAAGGACCCACTGGAACTCCAGGATTGCCAGGAAGTCCTGGAGCGCCTGGAGCGACCGGTGATACAGGTCTTCAGGGCCCGTCTGGAAATCCCGGCGCTACGGGTGTATCTGGGCCCATGGGAGCGACTGGACCCCAGGGAGTGAAAGGCCCTAATGGTCAGCAGGGACAGCGTGGTGACCCAGGTGTCCGTGGTCAATCAGGAGCAACTGGAGCGTCTGGTGAGTTCTTTTCACTCTTGTCATGAATCTGTTATCTTTGCTATGATTCCGAAGTCCTACATCAATAATTATTAATTTGACTGTTGTACATTTTACATGTGTCCATGTCTATGTACATCCACGCACCCATGCGTTTTTCCATCCATCCATCCTATCAGCCCTTGACGTCAGATGAATTGAAATTCATAGGCTTGGTTCTACATGTGTGTGAGGGCCTGCCAATGGAGAAGACTCTCTGTGCTATCCAAGCAAGAGTCACACACGTGCATTGACCTGGTTCTTATTGAAATATGTCATCAGTTAGATTATTGAGAAACACCTTCAGGAGGGTTTTTGAAGGTTCTTCGTTGGTGTCCAGATATAACAGTACATTTCATACATTCCTATCATTCATACATCCATGCACATTTTCCTACATTTCTCTTGAATTCCTATGTGACCACACATGAAAACATGTTTGCGATAATTGCATTGTATTTCTATATTTCTATAGTGCCTCTCTCAATACAACCTAATCAGAGGCGCTGTCAGTGCGGAAAGCCCTATGGGAAAAAAAGTCTCATGAATGCGGGCAGATACAGAAGCCAAAATCAAGAAGCAATAATAATAATATATATCTAGAAATATATCTAGATATATGATATGGTGCATTGAAAGTATCATACAGAAGCATTAGTCACTCTTGCCATTTAAAGCCATCAAGAAGAGACGATGTGTTCGGTAGGCAAACAGACAGTCCTCGGACGACGAGAAAGTCCATGACTGGGTGTCACCCACACACCTGTAGAACGCAGCACATTCGCATCCAGAGGACTTGCATATGCATGGATGTATAGATGCCTATTTATACGCGTGATGTGGTCACATATGTGTGCTGTTGATTTTAGGATTTGCTGGACCAACCGGACCACCTGGATCAAGGGGAGACTTTGGTGTCTCCGGGGCAACAGGACTTGCAGGAGAGAATGGTGCAGCAGGCAGCACGGGACCTGATGGATCCCCTGGAAGTCCTGGAGCCAAGGGACTGCCGGGCCTGCAGGGTGAGGCTGGTATCCCAGGGGCTTCGGGCATGCCCGGAGATCCTGGGTTCCCAGGTCAGGCAGGACCCGGTGGGGCTCAGGGAACGAGTGGAGTCGCTGGAGACACTGGGGCAACTGGAGGTCCTGGGCAGGTGGGTGATGTGGGATTACCAGGGGTGCAGGGAGCAACTGGTGGGCCAGGCCCAATCGGCCCTGTCGGAGGGGCTGGGCCGGGTGGTGCCAGAGGACTGCCTGGACAACGTGGTGATCCTGGACCCAGAGGACTAGATGGTCCCATTGGACCATCAGGACCAAGAGGCACTCAAGGTTAGTCCTTTCTCTCTCTCTAATTGAATCTAAACCCTTTATAGAATTCATTGACACAACTGCACAAGGCATTGCAATAATCAGTTGTTTCTAATTATAATGATGACACAGGCCTGCCAACTGATCTGGATGTTGTCCTAATTACAATTAAGACAGCATCTAGGACAGCATTACAATGTAATGTAATTCTCGATTACATTACATTATTAACAGCTTGATCTTGATGTGCCATCAGTTGATACATTGTACATAAAACGCCGATACAATAGAGGTTACTATCGACAGGTATCGATAGAAACAAAGGTAGACGAAGACTACGCTGCGGATAGATAATAAAGATGAGAAGATACATCACTTGGACTGACTCCAAGAGGAGCAGTGGGCCTGATAAATGATGGTGGACGATGGAGATCATTTACTCGTACCCATAGCCACCTAATGACTTGCATCAGGAACTGATGATGATGATGATGCAGGTGAAGGTTCCATATGCTTGATACACTTTCTAAGCATATTTGGATGTTAATTAGTAAGTTAATTGAGATTACTAATCGTTTCCTTTTTCAGGGGCATCTGGACAGCCTGGGTCACCTGGAGTGCGTGGAACTGATGGCCAGCCTGGATTGGCTGGTGCAACCGGATTTGCTGGACTTCCTGGTTCTCGAGGCGATCCAGGTCTTAGGGGTGCTGCTGGTTCCAGTGGGTCAAAGGGTGGTCGAGGGGACTTTGGAAATCCCGGAGCGGCCGGAGCAACCGGTGCAATCGGAGCAGTTGGAACCACAGGTGGAACCGGATTTACTGGAGCACGTGGAACGCCTGGCTTGCCAGGGCAATCCGGAGTACGAGGAATATCTGGAGCTGATGGATCAACTGGAGCGGCTGGACCAGCTGGACAAGTAGGACAGAGGGGAGACTCAGGTCCTGCTGGACCTGCAGGCCCAACTGGTCCTCAGGGTCAGGCAGGACTGAGAGGAGATCAGGGATTCCAGGGCCAGGCGGGCCTACCTGGCGACAAGGGGGCTACGGGTGCACCTGGAAACAACGGTACTCAAGGACAGAGAGGAGATCCTGGATCCCAAGGAGTGGTAGGACTAAATGGCCCTGTGGGGGCCACCGGCTTGCAGGGGGCTACGGGCGACCCTGGAGTAATTGGTGACCCAGGACCAAGAGGACCGCAAGGATCGACCGGCTCGTCTGGGATCAGTGGCGATACGGGTCCTCAGGGTCCAGATGGGCAGGTCGGGGCTAAGGGAGTCAATGGAGATCCTGGTCTGACTGGGGAGGCTGGACTACCCGGATCAACAGGCCCTCGTGGTGATGTGGGACAAATCGGACCTCAAGGTAGGCTCTAAATTTGAAGGTTATTTTCATCCTTTATTTACTTCATCATTTTATCATAGAGTAAATATTATGTTGATAATGTCGTAGTCATCTCAATTCCTACGTGTATGACCTGTATGTATGGATGTATGTATGCACCTGTATGTTAATCTCTGCATGTATTATGTTACGTGTGTAAGTATGTCGTCAAGATTTGAGTCAGCTGTCAAAAACTACACACACCAAAACGCTGATGCCAAACTGAAAGTTATTATTAAATATTATTAATGTTATTATGAATTCTAATGCACCAGTCATCGGCAGGATGGTTTCAAAGACAATGACAGCTGACTCAAATCTTGACGACATACTTACACACGTGTTCCCATTTGCAACGATACAAAGGACAATTGTAACGACCTCCTGCGTTTTTACACGCAGGAAATCTCACCCCGATGACGAGTTCAGTTACTTGTGAATCAATCCTTGCCCTATTGGTAAGTTTTCTAGGTTGTGCTATTAGTGTCAGCAAATCAGATTTTTCTTAGATGTATGCTGTTCCTGATACACATCTTGTCTTTGGCTGGTATTCATTCACTGTTGCCGATCCCTCCATCTGGAACTCTCTACCTCCTTACATTTACAACTTTCTCAGCTTAAGTCTCACTTTTTCGATCATCCACCCTCAAATCCTCAACCGAAGCAACGCCCTCCTTAACAGCTACTCTGACCCTCTGGAAACCGGACTCAGCCCTCCCTCGGACTACTCTTTTGACAACCCATTTGATTTGAATAAGCTGGTGCCCTCTGCTTGGCTTTCGAGAAGTTTGGTGATTACAATTACGATGCTCTAAACTGAAAACCTACCTCTTCTACGATCAACTGAGCTCACTGGTAGTAATGAGTCATGTGTTATCATTGTTTCAATTTTGCCTTAGGTGTAAGCGGTCCGTTCGGAGCAACTGGTCAAAATGGCGCTGCTGGTGCTGCCGGAAACACCGGTGCTCCAGGTTCTCCAGGTCTTCAAGGACTCAGAGGAGATACCGGACCAAACGGAACCGCTGGACCTAGAGGCGACGTTGGACTCTCAGGACCTTCCGGCCAGGTGGGGCTTCCAGGTCTTTCGGGAGCAACTGGAAATCCTGGACCGATCGGACCCACAGGACAGAGGGGCGCTGCGGGAGTCCGAGGGGCGACGGGACTGGGTGGGTTGTCGGGAGCAACAGGAGATCCAGGAGTTCAAGGACCTCGAGGACTTCAGGGAGATCCAGGACTTGTTGGTGCAACTGGGCTGCTCGGGGGCCCGGGCCTGCGAGGGTTTGCTGGCGATCAAGGCGCAAGGGGATCTCCGGGAGGAACGGGACCGAGGGGTCTCTCTGGGGCTACAGGTAGTCTACATCTAATCTAATCGGATCTAGAGCGTTCTATGGCAATGTATTTTTAATGCATGGACTGCTTTTAAATGTGCTCTTATGTTAATGTTCAGTTATAATTACAATTAATATTAATTAATAATCTTATCGGTAAACTTGTGTAGCACTGTTGTTATGTGGACCATGTCAGTTCTATCAACAGAGTAGGACTTGAAGAGAATAAATGTTGAATTCAAGAGTTTTAATGTAAAAAGTAAAATTAAATTTGGAAACTGTTATTTATCACCATGGTTTGACGCAGTGTCTCTTGGAGGGGGCGCTATACAAGTCCTCTCACTCCTCTGTGTGTAGATCCATTTGCTCTGGAACAGAATCCATGGGCTGGGCTGTATGCATGTGCGAGAGCCTTCTGTGGTCTATTCTAGTCATGTGAGATTAGCAAGTAAGTATATTCTTTAGTCAGACGTCTGCAAATGCACGACATGCACAACGAAAATTTAACAAGTACAAAGAAATGCATTTCTTGATCCTAGTGACATAGGCTTCAAGTTGTTTATTAGATCAATGTTTATATACATACATATCTTCATAATACACATGCAAATACATACAATTGCATATATATGCAATTATGCATGCATTGCATAGTTTATATGGATATATGTCCATAGATACATATATACCTAACATAACTTACTTACATACATACATGTGCATTCGTGATTTAAATATATAGTTTCTATACATATATACATGAATAAATGCACACATACTTATATGCATAAATATTTACCTGCATGCATATACGTGGTGGTTAGTCCAGCTGTTTCCTGTTGTAGGTGCGACTGGCTTATTGGGAGTAGCTGGAACGGCTGGAGATACGGGTGCCTCTGGTGCCGTTGGTGATACTGGATTGCAGGGTCCTCAGGGCGACACTGGGCCTGTGGGGGCCAGAGGGGTTGTCGGCATTCGAGGCGATCCTGGAGTCAGGGGCGAAAACGGGACTGCAGGACAGGTGGGACCGCGGGGTCCAAACGGAGTTGTTGGAGCCACCGGACCAGCCGGGCCGGTCGGACCCGCGGGACCACAGGGCTATCCCGGACCCAGAGGTATTCAGGGACTCAGTGGCGAACTGGGGCTGGGTGGTGACACTGGTCCTGATGGACCAGCTGGACCAAAGGGGCCTCAGGGAGCCATAGGACTCATTGGGCCAACCGGAGCAGTCGGTTCCAATGGAACTGCTGGCCCACCTGGGTCACAAGGAGACCGTGGTTTGCCTGGGGCAACGGGTGCAACGGGGCTGCTTGGTCAATCTGGGGCAACTGGTCTACAAGGCAACATAGGTCAACCGGGTCCTGTTGGTCAACAAGGTGCAACTGGCCCGCTAGGACCTGCCGGAGGAGGTGGTGATACTGGGGCCCCTGGTCCACAAGGAGCTAGAGGTCAGAATGGTGTCATTGGTGATCCTGGCCCACTCGGACCGGCTGGACCAGTGGGGCCAGCAGGGCCTCGAGGAGACCAGGGCGTTATGGGCCCTCCAGGAGACCAAGGTTTGAATTCTCATCTTTTGCTGGTATATCTTGGTACCTGTCACTGGTAATATGTGTTTGTTATTACACATATTTATATAGCCCATTAATATCTATCAACACAGTTGAAATTCATGAGAACTGTTGTTATATTTGATTGAGTTTTAATGTAAAAAGTAAAAGTTTGTTTACTTGTGAAACTATCAATAAAACAAAGCCAAATGCACAAATGACCTAATTACCTGTTAAATGCACAAATTACCTGATTACTTAAGTCAAAAGTATAAATGACCTGATTACTCAAGCCAAATGTATAAATGACCTGATTACGTAAATCAAATGTATGAATGACTTGATTAAGTAAGTCAAGTGAAACAAACTGAACTGATTACCTGAATGCACGAGCTGACCAAGGTTGGATGCACAAATTGACATAATTGTCTACTTGACATAAATGAAATGCGCCTATTGGCCAAGTACATGAATTGACCAAATTGACTTATGTGAAATGCACAGACATGGAACCGGAAACACTGAAGGTTCATCCAGTGCATAAACAGTTGATTGAAGGCAACAGGTTCATCCAAAACCTATGTGGTGCTAATGTTCATGGAAACAAAACGTTCATCCAAAACCTATGTGGTGTTAATGTTCATGGAAAACAAAAGGTTAATCAGGTGCTACAAAGTTTCATTAAATACAAAGGCTTCATCTGTTGCCCGTGTGGTGCTAATAACAATGATAAACATAACCTGAGTTTAGCTTTAAAGTAGGGCTGTAGAAATGTGGTGATCACGATTATTATACTTTGGACTATGTTTGCTTTCTTCAGGAATGAACGGAACAGTTGGTGTGCCAGGCAACGTGGGTGAGGCGGGCGCCTACGGCAGGCCAGGCACAATAGGAGGCACTGGCCCTTCTGGACCAAAGGGTCAGCCAGGAGATCCAGGCAACGTAGGTCCCGTTGGACCTAAAGGAGCCATGGGTCTGCCTGGTGGACCAGGACTACCGGGAATTGCCGGAGACTTGGGACCGCTCGGCCAACCGGGCGCAGTCGGTCCGCAGGGACCAAACGGAAGCCACGGTGACACCGGAGTGGCCGGATTGCCTGGTGCCCCCGGTAGACCGGGACTCATTGGGGAAATTGGAACTCCAGGTGGGACTGGAAACACCGGAGCTGTAGGGGATACTGGAGACACGGGATCGACGGGCATTGCCGGAGGAGCAGGTGCCATTGGTGCACGAGGGCAATCTGGGGCCACCGGGGTCGTGGGTGACCGTGGAACACCCGGGCTTCTGGGAGCACGAGGAGCCACCGGAAGTATCGGCCCAGCCGGACCTCCCGGTTCAACTGGGCCTCAAGGAGACCCTGGGGAGCTTGGACTGCCAGGGCCACGGGGCAGCACTGGACAAATCGGACTGATTGGACCACTTGGACCACCAGGTGTCTATTATTTATTCATTTGTTGAATTTATTTAAAGTTAATTTCTTTATTTTCGATTCATTAACTTTGAGAGCCATACTGAAAAACCGCCTCATAGACTTGCTGTAAGATTGGTAAAGTAACCAGATCAAACATTTATATAGTGACCCTTCAAGATATCTACTCAGAGGTGTTGAGTAAATATCTTGGTATGCTTGTGATTAGGTATTTGACACTTTAACCAAGGACTGCATTGGTTTGACAGTTGCCTTTGGAATATGAATCGACAGTGTGGATGAACCTAATTAAGTAAGATGAATTATTAGCAATTATAAATATAATTTAATATGACCCATACATAAATATACTGAGTAGTTTATCTGTGAGCGGCGCCATATAAATGTAAGAAATGATGAAATGATACGAATTATTATTAGTCAGAGAGTAATGCATGTACTTGATTTTCTTGATTCTCAGGTTACACTGGTCAAGTGGGGGCTGTAGGACCTCGTGGACCACAAGGACCAAATGGGACCCTGGGTGGCATTGGCCCACCTGGTCCTCAGGGTATTAGAGGTGGCCCTGGTCCTCCAGGACTCGCCGGAAATTCTGGGGCAAATGGCCCCTTTGGCCCGCCTGGATTACCAGGACGTGTGGGATTGAGGGGCGAGAGCGGTTTGCCCGGGGCCACCGGAGCGTCGGGTCCAAGCGGGCCGTCCGGTCAGCAGGGTCTACCCGGAAATGTGGGGGCCACTGGAGTTGCCGGTCGTAATGGATCTGCTGGTCCACCAGGGCCGCCGGGACCAAGAGGCAGGGTGGGGCTTCTCGGACTTTCTGGAGCCACGGGCTCTCCTGGTCCTATTGGGGACCCCGGTCTAATTGGCGGAACCGGCGATCCCGGACCGAAAGGACTCAAAGGTGATTCCGGATTTATTGGTCCAGTAGGCCCGAGAGGTCAGGTTGGTCTACCAGGGCCAGCCGGACCACCAGGACCAGCTGGGCCCCTAGGATCACTTGGTAACATCGGACCCTTAGGAGATCCTGGACAACGTGGTGTTACTGGACCTCCTGGAGACATTGGTATGAGTCTGCTTCAGATTACTATCATTATGTACAATTAATTTCTATTATTGTTATTGACAATATTTTATAAAAAAAGTTTGAGTGAAAATTAGGAAGTTTTAAAAGAAAATGTGAGGGTTCTAGTGTAAATGGGAAAGTGCCTGTGTAAATGTTAGGGTACTGGTGAAAATGTGAGTGTATTTGTGTTAATGTGATGGTAGAGATGTAAATTTGAGGGTACTTGTGTAAATTTGAGGTTGCTGGTGTAAATTTGAACAAATTGACTAGCTATTTTAATTTGACAGTTCTAACATTCACAAGTACTCTTGTAAATTTTAAAAGATATCTGAGAGTTGCTTTGTAAATCTGGACAACAACTTGAATACATAATATGAATTTGACAGAAACGTTGGATGACACAATTTAGAGGCAGACTTTTCAGACTTTTTGTCAATTTAGCCTCAATTCTGTATGATTATGAGATTGTCTATTACGTTCTTAGCTAGCTTTTCTCCTTTAGGTGGCTCTCTCTATTTCAGTGAAATGACTCTGGTCTAAATTAATTAACGACTTGATCATTGTAATTACCCGATGAGATTTAGACATAATGCCAATATAAAAACTTCAGAGTTGAATATCATGGGGTTTTCTAGCTCATAGAATTTGGCTCTTTAAGTAATTTGAAATGTTTTTAAAATTCCAGGTAACACCGGATCCATTGGACCGATTGGTCTGAGGGGCGATCCAGGCCCGCGTGGGCCAGTTGGTGTTAATGGCACCGCAGGTCAGATCGGGTCGCCGGGAGCCCCCGGATCTCAGGGCTCGAACGGCATGCGTGGACCAACAGGGGCATCTGGAGCCACCGGCCCGACAGGGTATCAGGGCCAGAGAGGTGATGCGGGTCCAATAGGGGCAACCGGGTCAAGCGGGTCAAGCGGTCCAACTGGTCTTCCAGGACAGAAGGGCCCCTCTGGACCTCCGGGGCCACAGGGAGCCTCTGGTGCAACCGGAAACAATGGAACCATGGGGGCGACAGGATCGCCCGGAGCTCCTGGAGTGAGGGGAGCGACAGGAGGCGTGGGAGAAAAGGGGTCGGGAGGGGACACCGGTCCGATCGGCCCTGCTGGACCCACTGGAAGAACGGGGCTACAGGGCGAGAGGGGTGTGCCTGGAACGGGACCTGCGGGTCCACCAGGGCCCCCTGGGCAGCGTGGTGCATATGGACCAACAGGAGATACAGGTCAGTGTCTTGTTCTTTATGTGTATCAATTATTAATCTGAAGGTCTTCAATCAGTCAATGGACTTTATTGATCAGCATAACTCAAGCACATAGTTTTGACGGACATGTACATTGACATAAATGGGGAAAACCCAAAGGAAATAAAGGTTCTACTAATAATAATAATAATAATAGGGTTGACCTAGTTATGCTAATCATTAATCAGTGAGAATAGTAGTTAGTCATCACATGTTGCAATATGTCTCAAATCATTCCAATGCTATTATAGTGTCCATAATTAATCCTATAAGTCTCATCCGGAACATGGTTTTCCACAACACTTTCAATGCCAAGTAACACACAACAAAATAAACGCACTTAGTTTATTCACTAAACCATTAAACCATGTTGGTGGTGGCAATCGATGATGGCAATATTGATGACGATGATTATTGCTGCTAGTTACGAGGAAAAGAAGCAGGATTACTGTTTTGATGACTGGTGTAAATTGTGGCATCGGACACCCTCCTGGATTGGTGGAGCAAGCCCCTCCCTCACTCTGGCTGACTTTTATTAATTTTGTATGCCCTCCTCCTTTATCCAGGCTTGGGACTGGCACTTTCAGAGTAGGAGCAGTAGTAGTAGTAGATTCAGTTTAATGACATCTGCTGTGTTATAACAAAGATCATTAGTGTCGCCCTCCCCGTTTATCCAGGCTTGGGACTAGCAACTTTAGAGTATCAGTAGTAGTGGTAGTAGTAGCTTAAGTTTACTCACACCGTGATAACAAAGAACATTAACGTCTTTGTCCAGGCTTGGGACTGGCACCATCAGAGTGTGAACAGTGGCAGAGTTGGATAATGAAGGAATTTCTCTGTTGGTGGTTGTCTTAAGATGCTATTCTGTTTTTAGGTGCTTCTGGCAATACGGGTCCTCCTGGGCCACGTGGACCTTCTGGAAATAACGGAGTCATAGGAACTGCAGGCCCCATCGGGCCAAACGGCACACGGGGTGACATCGGACTTCGGGGAAATCCTGGACCACGAGGAGCCCCAGGACCGCTTGGAGACATTGGTCTTGCCGGACCACAGGGCGTGAGGGGTGAACTAGGTCCCCCTGGGGCTATTGGTGGACCTGGACCACAAGGACCCCCTGGAGAGATCGGACTACGTGGCCTGCAAGGACAGCTAGGCATGCCCGGGGCTACGGGGTTAGTCGGCTTGGTGGGTGGTACTGGGTTGAATGGGCCAGTTGGCCCAAGAGGCCTCATTGGAGATCAGGGACAAACAGGTATAAACGGAACTGTGGGGCCAAGCGGACCGAGGGGTGATATTGGGCCGCCTGGGCCAGCAGGCCCCATTGGTGCTTCAGGTGCTAGTGGCTCATCAGGTCCTGTGGGTCTTCCTGGTCCATATGGTGCAAGTGGACCTGTTGGACCCAAGGGAGATAAGGGTGAGGACGGTATTAGTGGTCCCATTGGAGTCCTTGGTCCACCTGGACCACCCGGTCCACCTGGGGCTACTGGATTGAATGGAACTCGGGGTGACGTTGGACCGTATGGACCTCCCGGTTCTATCGGGTCTTCTGGAACGCAAGGAGATACTGGTCTTACTGGGCCAACCGGGCCTCGGGGTGACCCCGGTAGACAGGGCCCACCAGGTGGTACCGGACCAGTTGGGCCAAAAGGCCAGGTGGGCCAGAATGGCATCCTGGGACTTATTGGTGCCGTAGGCCCAGCAGGACCAATTGGTTCGTCCGGTGCCACGGGCAACGTGGGACAAGCGGGACCCCAGGGGCTTCAGGGAGCAATGGGAACGTCGGGACCCCAGGGCGTGAGAGGAGACATTGGACCACCGGGACCATATGGACCGATTGGAACCTCAGGACCAGCTGGTCTGCCAGGAGGATCTGGTCCACAGGGTCCGATTGGCGAGTACGGGCAGCCAGGACCGGCAGGGCCAAGAGGAGACAATGGATGGACTGGATTTACCGGCCCAGGTGGGCCACCCGGGCCTCCAGGATCACGTGGGGCCACCGGTTTGATCGGATCAAGCGGTCCAATTGGCATCAGGGGACCACCTGGTCCTATTGGGCCCCAAGGTGCTACAGGGGGTTCTGGGGCGATTGGGCCTGTGGGCCAACAGGGTATTCTTGGTGATAATGGCCCTGTGGGGCCTCCTGGGGCTACAGGAACGTTTGGACCAGCAGGAAACTATGGAGATGTTGGCCCTCCAGGACCACCTGGAAGACCCGGATCAACTGGACCCATTGGACCCAAGGGAAACAGAGGTACAGGATCAATACGGATATAAGCAATTCCAACATCGTATGAAAACCTAGAATCATTATAGCAATCATTCACATATACCTTTCTACATTCAATGCGTAATTATAATTTACGCTTGCTCACAGGGCAATTGTCACTCGACCTACTTGAGGTTGTTCTGCACTCTTGTGTCCTTTTTACCTGAAAAATCTTCTACTTGTCATCCTCCCTTCACAGCCTTCGGTTGTTCCATACTGGTTGTTCCAAGTATGCGCTCTGCTACACCCAATCCAAGATCTATGTTGGCCAATCAGCTTGGAACTGTCTTCCACAGTTCTTGTGCCTCAAATTACTTACCCTCTCACCTTGCCAGTTCCAGAGATGCCTTAAGACTTTCCTGTTCCCTTGCCCAAGCGCAGACGCCCGTTGAGAGCATTGATGATTATGAGCGGTGCTATATAAATGTTCGATTACATTACATTCAAATACATTACAATTATAATTACGTTTAATAGCGACCATCGACAAGTGCTTTCACACCATACTCCAGACTCTGAATATCCATGCCATCTGTCAGCTGTCGACAGGAATCCGTTGGTTGGTTCCACGCTTGTGCGTGGGCCCACCACTGGCGACTCTTTCAGCTTTCTGTGCACTGATTTGCTAACTGTTGTACCATAGCCGTTAATAATGACAGTTAATGTCTTAATAGGCTAGTGCAGAGAGTGCTTCCAAGTAGATATCTTGAAGGGACGCAATATTATAATGTTCTGCTACATTACATTGCATCCCTTCTCTTGCTAACCCTCTCCCTGCCAGACCATTTCTTCCCTTACCATCTATCCTTCTATCATCATATCCTCCTTAACTTATAACTACCTTTTCAAATCTCTTCAAGGTTACCTTGAGCATAATGACAGCTGACCTGGGGAAGTTCTCTGATTAAATCCGAAACTTTCCAGCTAACGGAGCACACGCTTTTAATTCCAGGTGACAATGGAGCACAGGGTATCAATGGAAACATCGGTACTCCCGGAGCAACGGGATATACCGGAAGAAGCGGAGCGACAGGTTTACCTGGGAACAACGGACAGCAAGGTCCTCAGGGAACGCCGGGTCAGTACGGAGCATCTGGAAGCCAGGGACCTGTTGGTGACGTTGGATACACTGGATCTCGCGGAGCAACCGGATTCACTGGAGCTACAGGTTGGACTAAGCTAGATACATGCAGCTGTGTTTGTGTATGTATGTATTGTATGTATTGTATGTATGTATGTATTGTATGTATGTATGTATTGTATGTATGTATTGTATGTATGTATTGTATGTATGTATTGTATGTATGTATTGTATGTATGTATTGTATGTATGTATTGTATGTATGTATGTATTGTATGTATTGTATGTATGTATGTATTGTATGTATTGTATGTATGTATGTATTGTATGTATGTATTGTATGTATGTATTGTATGTATGTATTGTATGTATGTATTGTATGTATGTATGTATTTTATGTATGTATGTATTGTATGTATGTATGTATTGTATGTATATATGTGTTTATGCATGTATTTGTGAAAAAATAGTATCATTTAATCTTTTCATATAATGATATACCATATAAATATATCATATACCTTTTCATATACTAGTTATGTTAAACAATTTACTTACCTCATCATATCTTACCTTACCTTACTCTACCTCACATGTAAACTTAATACTTTATTTATCTATCTTTCCTTCCATCACCTTAATTAATCTTTCCTTAGTCTATCATAGGTTACCTCATGCATGTAACCACACGTTTTTATGTGTGTATGTTTGCTTGTATATGTCCATGTATGTATGTATGTATGTATGTATGTATGTATGTATGTATGCAGGTATGTATGTATGTATGTATGTATGTATGTATGTGTGTATGTATGTTTGTATGTATGTATGTATGCAGGTATGTATGTATGTATGTATGGTTTTTTTAGGCGTTACTGGTGCTACTGGACTGGCTGGCATGCCAGGGAATCTGGGTTACACAGGCGCCACAGGGTTTACAGGGGCCACCGGTCGCCAGGGTCAGTTTGGATCAACCGGAATGACTGGACAGCCAGGGCCCAATGGACAGAGGGGAGATTATGGAAGTACTGGATTTACTGGATACACTGGAGTGACTGGAGGCACTGGTCAAGTAGGTCAGTACATCCTTAAGGAAATCATTGACTACTAGTAGGCATCGAGTACCTTTCAGAGACATTGTGTTCTTTCTTCATTCCTTTTATACGTAGGCTTTGCACGCATGACACATTAGACGAGCGGCTCTCAACCGTTTTAGTCCTACCCCAACTATGAAATTGGTAGGGTTACTGCTTTTATCACCAATCATAGTACAAGAAATAATTAAGATTCATTTGAGTCGCTATAGTGTCATTGTCAGTTTAGTAATCATAATTACTAGATATAAGGTGTGGCACAGCGGTCGATTGGTTAGAGCGGTCAGCCCGTAACGTTCAGTGTGTGCTGAGCGCGCGGGTTCGAGCCTCGTCGGGGCGTCACTGTGTAGGGACCTTGAGCAAGTCCTTCGTGCACCATAATTGCTTTGCAGTACAACTGCAATTGCGCCGTCGAGGCGTGTGTATGCACTTCTGAGCAAAAGATGTTGGAAGAAGGGCGGTATCAAATTTCGGAAATAATAATTATAATAATAATATTAATAATAATAATAAAAAGAAACAACTGTTTTCTTTAATTCCTGAATGTTCCAGTTGACCCCTGGCATATTGCTAGACGACCCTCGTGGGGGTCACGACCCACAGGTTGAGAACTGCTGCGTTAGAGTATGATGGTTATGAAGATGATGATTATGAGGATGATAATGATTATAATGATGATGATGACAGTGATGAGAATAATGATTATGAGGATGAATATGATGGAGATAATAATAATAGGAGCGACACCAAGTTAATTCTTACAAGTCTTATTGAGCGTTACAGAATTGTTGACTTCAGGACTTGATGACACGTCTGAGCTATATGTATAATAATGAGTTAGTAATTAATTAAATAATTAATATCTAATTAATTAATTTGATTTTGAGTGGTGCTATAGAAATATTCCATTGCATTGCATTAAGCAACAGGCTTGCTTATAAAGTGATGAGTCTTGATGTCAGCTTTTCAACTGCCGGAGCTATATAAATGTATGTATGTATCAGGACACTTTATATAGCACCATTTAAGTACTTCATGCTAGTGTTACTGTGTTTGCATCTCGTCACGCATCATTACGTTATATTAAATTTCGTTGCAATGGTGTGTTTTGTTTTTTAGGTTGGACTGGCTACACTGGTAATTCGGGACTGCGTGGTGCTCAGGGTGCGACCGGTTTTACGGGTCAGAGTGGAGCCACTGGGTCCACTGGGCAAGCAGGGGCTGCAGGATCAGGATTTGCTGGTCAGTTTTTATTGTTATTTAATTAACAGGCAGATGATTTTACATGGTGTGGCTTCATTATAGGATAAATATATCAGCGCCTTAACCCTTATTGACTTTTCCTCCTACCCAGCCTTCAGTTGCTATCCGGCATTTTACAAATTTCCATGCTTTCGACTTTTTAATTTGTACACGTCGTGCGCTTGCAGACGTCTGATTAAAGAATATACTTACTTACTTACTTACTATGTGTTAGTTATTCATGACAACAATCCAAAGATGAAACATAATTGGTGCTGAGCTATTGTCAGCGAAAGACTTGATCAAGGTCCTCAATGTAATAAGGGAGGTTTAAATTGGTTCATAAGACGTTTAGTTTAGTCTGTGTTAAAGCCTCTGCGAATAGACCTGGAACATGCTTAATTGTCCAATTATAATCCTGGCTTACTCTTAAAAGATGTGATCGTGTCCACTGAAACAGTAATATGATCCAAACCATTCCACAAGTCTACAACTCTTCCACTGAAGAATTGCTGCCATAATGTTCCTTAGATTGGCTTCTGAATTTATATGCCAGAGTTGCTTTGTTTGGTGCTCATACAGAGTTACGTTGTCGAGGACGAAGGCTATATAATGTAATGTAACAATCAGTTGTAATGTAACAATCAGATGTAATATAATAATTAGGTGTAATGTACTAATCAGGTGTAATGTAACAATCAGTTGTTATGTAGTAATCAGGTATCATGTAACAATCAGATGTAATGTAACAATCACATGTAATGTAGTAATCAGGTGTAATGTAGTAATATAGGAGGAGTAATAATCAGGAGTAATGTAACAATCGGATATAATGTAACAAGGAGATGTAATGTAACATTCAGATGTAATGTAACAATCCGAAGTAATGTGGTAATCAGGTGTAATGCAGTAATCAGGAGCAATGTAACAATCAGATGTAATTTAACAATCAGATGTAATGTAGTAATTAGGTGTAATGTAGTAATCAGGAGTAATGTAACAATCAGATGTAATGTAACAATCAGATGTAATGTGCTATACAAGTATACTTGTATAGCACATCTTCAGAGTCTCTCAGAGGCGCTTTCATGCAGCTCTCAGTCAGATCGGAAAGGTGTCTTTAATATTCTGTAATATCTATGTTTAATATTTTATGTCTTTAATATAAAATGCAATGCCATCAGCTATTAGTGGAGCTGAGCACATGTCAATTGCCATAGCGATGGACTTGCTTGATTAATGATAAGAGGATACACTTTAAATACTCTGTCTAGTCAGACTTCCACTTGAAACTAGAACTTTACAGCCAAAAATAACGCAGGAAGTATTTCAGCTCATCTTCATGCTTGTGAATAACCTGAGTGTCTCTTTAAAAGTTTGATGATTAAAATGTACCCGTTTAGATCTTTTAGCTAAGCTCTTACGTTACGTTACACAGGTCTAAGCAATGAGCATGCTACTAGAGGGATGATGAGTCTTGATGTCGACTTTTCAATTTAATTCCAATGGCCGATTAGCCCGCTATATTCTTCTAGTTATAAAGTGGTTACAGATGTTGTGGCCTAGAGTGAATGATTTAATATGAATATACCAATGTATGTTTCTGTTTAGCGATGAGCGACAACTTGGACAGCGCCAACCAAGAGGCGGCAGAACACATGCTCATCCTCAAGTCGGCACTTTCCAACCTCGACGCCATCATGATTGGACTTATCATATGGTCGGTTGCCTTGACGCTGGCCATTACTGTCATGATAACGGTCATCGTCCGTCGGATGTGGATGATACACACGCTGTCCAAGGAGATCGCGGCTCGGTCAGCGCCGACCGAGGCGTCCGAAGTCAAAGAAAAGGTTGTCATAAACGTTGACGGTTCGCAGCTTTCGAGGCGCTTCTCGTCGCGGAGCTTAAAGACAGCGGTGCAGGCACCGGTGGATTCTGCTGGCGTGTACTTCCCAGACCAAGGGACTTCGACATCTTAGAGACGCTGGTGCGTTGAGGAAATTCGTAAAGATCGTGAACTCTGCTCGGATCATGTCATGGGGATCGTGTTGAGAGACCGGAAATCCGATTTGGAGCTGTTTGGTGGATGTGTTCGGTTGAATTACGACAGCTTTAACCCCGTTCATTCGCCAACTGTTGGTCTTCATTCTGCCTTTCTGTTGATGTCCATAACTTGTTCTTCGTCCTTCCTGCTTTCAGGCGGAACGGCTTTGAAAGCAGTCTTGTCTTAAACATCTCATCTGCATATTGGCCTTCAGAGATACGTGCTTGCGACTCAAGTCGACTTTTGAGATTGCGGTTTAACTGCGAGCATTGTATAAATAAATTGAATCTAATCTTAGCTAGTTTTTGGTGTAAATGTCAGTGAAAAATGATATAGTAATCCGCAAAAAGCAGTTTGATTGAAAAGATATAGAGTAGTCCATCATGGGAGGTTGGATGGTCTAACCAATGTTGTGTAGAAAGGCACTGATGGATTTTGCGATAAATAGATGCTAACTTTGATCAGTAAAATTGTGAATCTTTATTAAAATTCGTGCTTTTGGATATTCTCTGTGTACATAATTTCCACTGTCCAATTTTCCGGTTTATTAATTTAATCATAACACACAGTAGTTTAACTTAATTAATTAATTTTTACTGTAACATAATTTAGTTTAACCCTGAGTTGCAGCTAGTGTGGATTCATACGTGCATCACATGCTAAAAATAATATGGTGAATTGAAATGCATTCCATGATATAAAAACATCTGACAATTCTCAATTACAGATATTCGTGCTCAATGTAAGTTTAATCCTCAATGGAAGTTGTTTCTTGCATGTTTTTCTGGTTCTAGATGAAGTTATTAACTGAACATGGGTATATGTTGCACTCTTAGGAACTTTTGCACTTCGTTTTGCCTTCTGAAACAGTAGTTTTGGTTAGTTCAATGTTTTGGCCAAAATCAAACACCTCCAATTGACTGATGCTCCATAAGATTTGCCAATTTCTCCTAGTTGCGCAGCTGTTTTTCATCGTCTTAATATTGTGAAATTAGTAATATTGATTTTTGTTGATGATTTGATCTTTGTAAATGATTTTCAGTTAAATGGTTGACCCAAGTAATGTACTTATAATCAATGATTTGCTCTTAAAACAACAACGTATTTCAATGTGCTTCTTCTGTCTTAAACTTTCAATAATACTCCAGAACATAGTTTGATTTTAGGGTGCATGAATATGAATATGAAGGCATGTACATGTCAAAAGTATGTGCATGCTAGGGCGAGTACATGTTAAGGTACAAACATATTAGGGAGGCAACACAGTTTTTAATGTGTCTGCTTTTCTAACCTAATTCTCAAAGCTTTGAATTGTGTAAAAAAATTTAATTCATTGTATATTATTTCAAACTGGCATATTTGTTGTCTAAAAATGTTACTGCCGAAGAAAACTTGTCCGTCTGTTTGCTGTCCACTCCAGAGGACTCAGATTGGTGGTGTTTAGTAATTATTGGTAGTGATAATTGAGCTAATAACTTATTTGATCTAACCTTAGCACATATTTCTACCTGAGAGGACACAGGCTTACATTGATTTGCATCATAGCAAGAGTGTCTTTTTCAAATCTTGCCCGTGCAATTGTGACTCACACTTGACAACCATTCTCAAGCTCAGTTTTTGAGAAAACTACATGTGAAAGTGCCTTTAAAACTGCTTAGCTACTAAACTGCACCATATAAATTGTTGTCATACATTTCATTAGTGTGTAGATAATGTTTCTTTGTGTTCGTGGAAAGTCAAATGCTCAACTTGTGCAGATAAATTATACAAGCGGATTCAGAATGGATGTCTTCTGGTCTGAGGGACCCTGATCAGTTCTTCAACACAAATTAATTGCGTAGCGCCATCAATTAAAAATGATACTGGTGCTATACAAATTTGAACAATACAGAGAGACTGATGATTACAGAACTAACAATTAGATCCTAATGTAATTACCTAAATTCTTATGATGTAACAATTATATTGCAATGGTAATGTAGGTTCTACGCTAGGCGTACTCATGTTTACAGAAGGATGCAATGGACGAGGATAATCCTACTCTACGTTAATGTTTCTTATGTTGCTTGTCTTCTCCAGATCTTGTCTTAGGCTAATACGCTGTGTATGTTTGTTTCATGCTCAAGTTTGGTTTTTGAAAATATTAAACTGTGAATCAGTTTCGTCCTAGTAATAATTGTTCAACTGGATAACAATGGTGCTATTAAAGTACTATAGCTTTTAATCATTGTCTGTTGAAGTGTTAAATGCCCCATTTGGTGATGTAATGGATGCAGTGATATCTAAACATATTCTTTGCAAAAGATGGCTTCTCGTACACAACTTCGTTAAAAAAATGTATGTCAAATGATGCATCTGAAAAGGTGTTTTTTCATTTGATCAATGAATACTTCAATTTTTGTCATGTGAAGCACAATAGCAGTGTTAGGTACTCAGACGTTCGGAGTCGTTGGTCCTACTTAACCCCAAAACACCATCATATAACTTCAAATCACTTCACTGGCTTAAAGTTCCTCTACGCATCCACTACAAAATTATATCTAGCACCCACAATGCACTTCAAACCTCTCAACCCTCTTACATTCGTGAACTACTTACCATCCAACTGCCTGCATCAACTCGCTCATCGTCATATCTTTCTTTATCACGACCTCCAGTGTCGTCGTCTCTGAAATTCTGCAACCGCTCCTTAGTCTATGCTGCACCAGCCCTTTGGAACGGACTCCCAAAAGAACTCCGTCAGTTTGCTCATTCCCACATTCCACCTGCAAATATAACCTCTTCTCCGCTTTCACTATCGTCTGCTATTTTCCATTCAAGACTAAAAACCGAACTCTTGAATATGTCCTATCCAGATTCTACTCCTGCGCCACCACATGACCACCCTCATCATCGACTGCCACCGTATAGCACCATGCTGTCTCCTCGGCTTGACCCCCGGGTTTTGACTTGGCACCGGAAGGAAACGAGAGGATTGGCTATTGCGGACTTGATTTGGTATAGCGGCGGTGAATAAGCTGGTCTCCCTGACGTGGCTTTTGCGGGCGCTGAGAAATTTTCGAAGATTTACATTACATCGTAATCTCCAATACTATAAAGCACCACTCGAAGGCCATATGCACGGCACTAGTGTGATCACGAGTGCAGTATGTTAGAACATCCTATGGCTTTGGAATTGAATGTGTACTGTCCTTGAGGTTGAATATTTGGAGATATGTCAAATTGAATTTGCAGCTCATGCACAGCTATCATAATTATAAGTCATATATTTCAATAATAATAGTAATGCAACGAATAAATTTGGATACTGGGACGAAGGAGGAAGACGGAAAAGTGGTTCCCACACAGAGGCGATTCTCCTGAACCACTATAAATCACTGTTATGCTGTTATGCTTTATCTGACCAACCAGCATGCGTGTACAACGACAACAACAAATAGTAATCGCTTTCTAGGTTTCTGGGAATGGCTAAAAATATCACTAAATATGTAAGAATATTTACTAGTAAAAGTACAATGATATATAATAATAAGCAACAGTCATTGAACGGCAACAGTAATACAACATTTCTAACTGTTGCGATCAACACATACCTCTAACATCCGTCATCTTTGCTCCAGGGTCGGCCATCAAGTCACTTGTATGCGAATCGTCGCATGATCATTCTTTCAAAAATCCCAAACAACTTTTAGCGTGACTTCTTGTTCCTCAAAGATTAGACTTATGCACTTATCCCGTATTAATAACCAACCAAATAACTTTTTACGACAATTATTTCGTCTGAATCGTCTCACCTATGTCGTTTGTGGGTGCTGAGAAATTTCGAGGATTTACATTACATTATATCCAATGAAGTTATAATGTCTAGATCTAATGAGCAGTATATTGCAGAGGTGCAAAAACCAAGATATTTTTATAATCAAAAGTTACTCTTTTTGTTTTTTATATAGTTTTTTGTTTTTAGTTTTCCTTGCATTTTGTTAAAAGTTCGTTATAAAAAAATCAAACACATCATGAAAAAGAGCTTCAACTCGTTCGTATAATTAATTAATTTTAGCCTGATATCGGACTGAATAACGCACCATTAGCTATATAATAGCAGAGTTGTATGGTCTCGAGACAGTGTCTCGGTCTCGAGACAGTTTTTTTAGTGTCTTGATCTCGATCTCGGAAGCCTGCTGTTTCGGCCTCGGTCTCGAGGCGGTGTCTCGAATTTGTAGAAACTGTCTTGAAGTGAAGGTCTTGGTCTGTCTCGAACAAGCGGTTTCGATAACTTTCACGTTAACTGTCTTTAAATCTTGCGCTAGAAACTGAAACCGGACTCTACGAGAAACGGTAATTCTGGCTAACGCGTGAGTCACGTGATACTGAAATCAATTTTAAATAGGATCACTTGTTTTTTACTGTCTCGTACTGTCTTGAACCTAGTGTCTCGGTCTTGGTACCTCACTGTCTCGGTCTCGGTCTCGGCACCTCACTGTCTCGGTCTCGTCTTGAAGTTTCAAGTCTTGCATACAACACTGTATAATAGTAATAATACTAAATTGAATAAAAAATATTTTAAAAAACCAAAAAAATTGCAATGTTTCGTATCTTTTGTTTAAAAAAAACAAAAACAAAATGTTTGCAGCCCTTGTATATTGGTCCTTAACTGAGCGCAAACGTCGTATGTTAGACTCTATGATGATATACTACGTCACAGGTGTTTTGATTGGTCTTCGATTACGAGGTGAACATTTGGATCCTGTTTGGATCAGTCGAACGTAAACATAATATATATCTTTGAACGTCGCCTCTTTTATGTGCAATTAGTCGTGCAATTGTTCTTTCGTCCTGTGCACAATAAATATTTTCTGTGTGGAGAATATTTTGCTTAGGGAATATTTTACTTAGGGTTTATGCAGTATAAAAATTGTCGTTCAGCATGTCGCTATCTATACTCGCAAACATGGTTACGCCCCCAACGACCGGGACTTAAAAATAAAACGGAATTCGTAGACGCAAAGCTAATGCGCTACTTAAAAATTCTGCATAAAATTAGAGCGGTTGTCCAGATGTAGAGGGTTCGGTTGCGGAAAGGCCATATTGGAGGGGCGCAGTGGTGCGGTTGGTTTTGTTTGGAAAGCGGGAAATTGGAAGCGGTTGATCGGGGTAGACTGGACGAGCTAGTATGTGCGTCAAGTTGAACTCCGTATTGGTATTCATATTCGCGCACCTAGTGGCGAGGTATGTCTTAGCAGTTGTGCTGAAAGAAGTCCGAAACGATCCTGCCCAGAGAGTTTATGGCTGATGAAAATTCACTTGGTTTGCAAGAAGGTCGTGGTCCTGCAGGCAGGCCCGCTGACAGAAATTCCGAGCCCCTCTACGCAAAGGAATTCTTGGCCTCTTGACATAGCAGTCTTCTATAGCAAATAATGTTGAATAAGGTACCTGAAGTTTAAACTGTTGTAGTTAACTGTCTGTAATATGATCTGCTAAGGCATAAAGCATGAACTTTGTTTAACTGATTATAATATTTATTTGAGTTTATTGCAGATCCGGCCAAGGAGTTCCTTTGTAGCACTAATCAGTTGTCTGTATTAGTAAAGTAATTGGTCATTGATATAGCATCCCCTCAAGACATCTGCGCTGGTCTAAATGATGTCAGATGTCGCTACTATAAAATATTTTACATCATTTAGCAAAAAAGGGCACAGTAAGCTGAAAGTCGCCAGTGGTTGGGCCCACGCTTGGGCGTGGAACCGACTAACAAATTCTCATTGACAGATGTCAGGGATGTTCAGAGTAGGCCTAATATACCAGTAGACCTTCACAAATTTTTATCTCATAATATAATTACTGTGTAAATATTTGATATTACAGGTGCAATGTTGGTCCAGTACTAATTCAGAGAACGCTCTTTGAGTGTTGCAGTAAAAATTTTCAATTGCTATTAGATAATATATTAATCCTGATTTGACATCATCAGAGAAAGATGAGAATGTGGATGCTACGGTTTGTGACTTTCCTCGTCTCTGCATTCGAATTGGTTTCCGCGTCCCAAAGACCGAATATTGTCTTCATTTTGGCAGATGACCTTGTAATTATGAGCAGTTTTGTTTCCTCTCTTCTAAATGCTGGATGGTGATATCTCTTTGTACCAATAAGGCTGTCTTTGTTTTATAAAATAATATGTGGTATGGCATATGATGTATTTACCTTTGTAAAGTACCTTTATTCGTAAATTCATAAAAAATGTAAGTTGCACCCTTTCAAGGTAACTACTGAGTAACTAAGTGCTTCCAGCTCTAGCCTGAGCAAAAGATATAAGTTTTCAAATGGCAAAATGTGCTACTACGCGATTAAGGAATAGTATTACACACTGGAGATGACGTCTCTTTTGCTCGATTCTCCTCAAAAACACAAATATTCAACTGTGATTAAAATTGCAGTTTTTACATTATATTTATTGGGTTTTAGGGATGGAATGATGTTAGTTTCCATGGATCGAAAGAGATTCCGACTCCAAATCTCGATGCGCTTGCATACGATGGAGTCATCCTCGGCAACTACTATGTCCAGCCACTTTGCACCCCAACAAGGGCGGCTCTGTTGACTGGACGTTACCCCATCCGAGTGTGTACTGTATACTAACTTTCTCGTTAATTACTGTACTGTTGGCTCTTTGAGCAAGTGAGCAAGGCGTTGGAAGGGCTGGGTCACCACCCACCAAGTCTCCACATATATCCACTTACTACACACACATACTACTGTCTTAAGTGAATTACGCGTTACTGTTTAAATGAGGAAGTCAGTTGCATATTACTGTCTAAAGTGAGGAAGTGAGTTATGTAATACTTTCTAAAGTGTGGAAGCAAGTTACGTATTACTGTCTAAAGTGAGGAAGTGAGTTACATGTTAAATAAGTCTAAGAAGAAGAGAAGGATTTACGTAAGTTGGGTTGTAACACAAATTTACAGGCGACCATTTGGCTTTGCATTTTCTCACAGAACTTGCATGTTAAGGGTGTACTGGTGTAAGCCATACCATGCATTATGTATTGATTCTGCGTTTATTGAAGATTCTGGTAAATGTAGGTCAACAATGCATTTCGTGTAGGCTCTGGTATATATTCAATGCAGGGGCAGTGATCCCGGGGTGGAGGGGAACTAGCCCCCTCCACCTTTTACAGAGTGGGACACGTTATATGTGTGTCTCCCCCACATTTCCTACCCTTTTCATTGGGTGCCCTCCCACCTGTCAAAACGAGATTGCCGCCTCCGATGCAATGTAGATCATCACTACATATCTTGGAGGCTTTGCTATGTACAACTACTATGAACACTGCATTTTTTGAGCTTCTGGTATATGCAATACAATACAGGTCAAATTTCTTGTGTATGGTATACCAGCGGTTCCCAACCAGTGGTACGCGTACCCTAGGGGTAAGCCAGTATTCGAATTCATGTGATGGTCTTTCATGTGATGGTCAATTGAGGAGTGAATTCAAAAAGGTCTTACTGAGTGATTTTTGGCCTAAAAGAGCAGAATATCGATTAATTACTGACAGAGCTGTAAAGTTTTTGATTACCTTCAGTATGTCATAATATTATCTCTGTGAAACTGAAATCCCTGTGATGCTTGCAATAGAAAATAAATACTGATCAAAACTTGAACTTGAGCCAGACTTAGGTCTAAAATTGACACTAATAAAACCTGATAGTGCAGAATTGTGCAAATCTAAGCAAGCCCCGTGCTTGCGTTAAAATTATTAAACTTCCACGGTCACTTGATTAATTAGATTATTAGAAGCTATTAGCCTATCTTCATGTTAGTCGAAACGATGGAAAATAGAATAAGAGAATTTTCTATAAAATAACTTTCAATGTGTACATTGTACAACAATAATTATTTTAATATTATAAATTTAGCAGAATTCATCAATAATATTATAACCAATATTCCAATTCTAGTAATTGTCTATTCTAATTAAATAAATTACCAAATAACGTTTCTGACAAGTTTTTTTCTGTTTTGAGGTATGCACACAAATATTTTTTTAGTTTGGGGTACAATGAAAATAAAGGTTGACAACCGCTGTGCTATGCAATGCAGGTGAACACAGCATGTCTAGTATGCCACTTTTACATATAGTTCCAACAGCATATATACATAGTTTGTTGTTAGACCAATGTGTCATTGTTGAAAGCAATCGCTTTTATTGCACATTTTATGGACCACGTCGGTTGCAGATGGTTTTACATTTTGCTATTTGTTGAGGTTGGCTTACAACATGATGTCTTATATTCGGCACAACCGTTTGGGCTTCTTTTAAACGAAACCATCATGCCTACTTACCTGAAACAGTTGGGCTATGAGTCACATATCGTTGGCAAGGTAAGAAGAAAACAACCAACAATGACATTATATTCATTCTTATCTGAAAATTTTGTAACCTGTGAAGAATTTTAAACAGCATTGCTTATAACTCGATAATGCAATGAATTTAATAATAATATTAATTATAATAATTATTATATGATAATAAAAATATCTTCATTCAATTGCAAGCTGACAAATCACAGTATGATTACAAAGATATTATGAACTGATAGATGAAAAGTTATGACAGGAGTCGCATTTAACTTCAGGCAGCCAAGCAAGATGCTTATTATGCTAAACATCTGATATAAACAACGCCGTCATTCACCAAACTGCATCTCTCTCTCATGTACATTTACATGTACTCGGGAGTCTAATCTCCTTGACAAATCTTGCCCTCATCCATTCAATGGGGTGCTCAGCATTTCTCTTCACTTGAGTTCAATCTTCTCTAAAATTTATCACTCAGGACTGGATTCTTCCCTCTCTGGTCTCCCAGTAACTGGACCATGCCCTGTGAACCTCCTCTCTGATTTGATGCAATGATTAGATGTATTACATAATGGGTGCCTTGCATGTTTACTGATAGTTGCATTCGACTTCCGATGCAAAAATACTATATCTGCTTAAAAAGAAGCTGTATTGATAAAGTTGTCCGCATTATAAGTAAGCACAATTGGAATTATGCGTAAACGTTTAGTCATAACGGTCCTTGCCCGTGGAACATCATCATTGTCATCATTCATTCATACAATGTTTGTAATCATACCACAACTTGTCAGTTTGAAATTTAAAAAAAATTATATGTGTACTTATCTGTTAAGTACCTAGCTCTTTAACAATTTTGAGCATGCAATTATGATGACTGCATGCTCTTCATTCTGGCGATTTGTTGTGCTAATCAGCCCATCCGATTACTAATTGCATTGCGATAATGTTTCACAGCACCTTACCTTGCCTTATTTTGTCATCAACTTGCCTTTACCTTGCCTTCTGTTCACACTGCTTTATTTTTATCCTACCTTACCTCAGCGGCATTATAACCCTAACGTCACATTGCCTTGATTGACCTCAACCTTTGTCTTACCTTGCCTTTACCTGAACTTGCTTTATCTAAACTTGCTTCAGATGGACTGAGCTCTCTGGTTTTGGCTATTTCTTTCCTCATAATGGTTCTCCTTCTGAAATTATGAAACCCTTCTGGCAATTATTTTGGCAGTTAACTTCTGTTTTGGCTGTTTATTGGTCAGTGGCATCTTGGCTTCTATGCTAAAGACTTTACTCCGTCTCATCGTGGTTTTGATACTCACTACGGCTACTACCAGGGCCGGTCCGACTACCTCGATCACACCTATGCAGCTGACCAACTTGAAGTAAATTGATTTCTCTTGTATTAAATTGAAGCTTAAAACTTGTGAATGTTTGAGAATAGTGGCATCTTGGATTCTTTGCGCAAGAGTATACCCCGGCACATCGTGGATTTGACTCTCATTACGGGTACTACCAGGGCGCTGAAGATTACCTCGACCACTCTTATGCTCCTGACGTCCATGAAGTAAATGAGAATTAACACTTCTCTCCATTAATATTTTAAATGGTGTCGTGTGCCTGTAGATCATCTGAAAATTACTACTGGTGGTAACTTGTCTAATTGCTATAATATGTTCCTAAATGGTCGTGTTTGCAATTTTAATTTCAGACGCAGTCGAAAATCATTTATAATTCGTCATTGGAACTTTCTCTTGATTTTTTGGCAAAAAGTAGTGGGAAATCAGTATGAATGTGTTTTTACTTTACATTTAAATATCCAGTTGTTTAAATCTGAGTATTTCTAGTAAAATTAGGTCGTGGGTATGATTTTCTTTTTTTTAAATTCAATATTGAAGCTGTGCTATTGTAGCTGGTATTTATATGTATATAAAAAACATAGGGTTTTGAGTTCCAATTGTATCTTAATTCAGAGCAGAGTCTTTACTACTTTAGAGTTGGTCGAAAGGTGCTAGTCAACCTCAAGGATGAGAGCAACTGGCTGCATTAATTATTAATTTTTTATTATAATTATTGTAATGTATTGTTTTATTATTTATCATTGTAGAAGAAATCCTGGGGTTTTGATTTCCACCGTAACGATGAATTTGTGAAGACTGACTTTGGTCAGTACTCAACCGAGCTGTTTACACAAGAGGCTGAGAAGATCATCAACAACCATAACACATCCAAGGTAGGAATCAGTATCTGCTATCGATGTAGAATGTTAAACACTTGTCCCATGCAGTTGATTCTGGTAAATTTATATTATATTCTACTTGTGATATTTTGTGTGTGGTTGTTGTATTTATGCATAATGTGTTCTTGTAACTACTCGATATTTGTATGTTCTTAGACTGTTAATAAAATTTGAATGGTAACCATCAGTCCATCTCAGTCAATCAATTCAATTGCAACATTGTAATTAATGCAGAAATCGAAAAAGTGCCAGAAAATGAAAAACAAATTTGCTGATGATTTCATAAAATCATGAACAAAAGAAACAGCTGAGATGGTGATCCAATGAATTAAACAATATTGCCATGACTCTGTATCTGATCAATACTTTATAGCACTATTAGGCGCTTGTAATCCTTGCATGCATCCAATCTGATATTTGTATTTAGTATATATATATATATATATATGTATGCATGTATGTATGTATATATGTATG
Source organism: Bimastos eiseni (assembly GCA_959347315.1). Taxonomy (NCBI): domain Eukaryota; kingdom Metazoa; phylum Annelida; class Clitellata; order Crassiclitellata; family Lumbricidae; genus Bimastos; species Bimastos eiseni. The sequence continues at coordinate 1,404,975 of OY365817.1, forward strand.
TATGTATGAAACTATTCTAAATCAGGGAGAATGCATTGTAGAGATGTCTAACCTTCACAATCGTTGCTATATGATGTTATTATAATATTAGAATTATAAATTTTATGACAATGCCTTTTGATTCAGTTTACATCAACCAAGTTGCATGTAAAATGGATTGTGTGGAAAAAGTCTGTATTTACTATTTATTGGTACACTGCAGTTCTAATATTATGCATTAACCAATACGATGTGTACAGTTAAAAGATTTAGGGGATATAGCACCACTTCCCGCTAGCACATAGTCGACTACAATGACTTACTATTATTGTTGCTGTCAGTGTTTTTATCATTATTATAAGAAACTCTGTAAAAAAAGGTGATGGTATGTACCCTTTAATAGTTTCTCAAAAATGCTGCATAGATGGGTGTCTGATTCTAGAAGAGATTTGAAGATAAAGTAAATGCCATGGAAGACATATTTTTTATATATTTAATGTCATTTGTGTTCAGCCTCTCTATCTCTACATGGCTCACCAGGCTGTCCATTCCGGAAATTCGATAACGCCGCTTGAAGCACCATGGAAATATGTGCAAAAAATGGCGCACATCAAGAATCCAAATCGACGACTCTATGCAGGTGTGCTGAACTAATATCTCTGTTGTTCAGACTATTTTCTAAATTTATTTTGTTATTTGCTGTTCAGATTTTGCACTGGTAAGGTTCAATCTGTAGTGCCAGAAAAATATGTAGGCAAAGATTTCTAGGGTAATGTTTTTATTACTCTGATCAGGCACGAATGTGGCAATTTTTGGATGACTGTTTCAACACTAATGAAAATGGTCGTAGAGTGCTCCGAACCATGAAAGGTGGGCAGTGATATGAGACAAGGATGCCTGTTGTCACAACTGCTATTTAATATTTCTATAGAAGAGATTGTCAGAAGGATTGCATTCATTAAGCAGAAATGCTCAAACGTTTAGAGGAAGGATCCCTAAAAATTGCAAATATTTAACTAAATGTGGATCCGTAAATTTCAGAAGTGCATTCTCAAATGCCTTCAGAATTATGTGTGTTAATTTGTGGTGTTTATTTATTGTCCTAGCTATGCTATCAGCCTTGGACGATTCTGTTGGAAACATAACAAAGGCATTATTTGACAGAGGAATGCTCAACAACACAATCATCATTTTTTCAACGGACAACGGAGGACCTGCCAATGGATTCGATATGAACGACGCCAACAATTGGCCGCTCCGGTACAACCGGGAAAAAACATTCACAACTTTTTGCTGGATTAATGTAATGTAACATAAAAGAATTGGGAGGTAGTCCTGAGATAGCCTCGAGGATAACAAATGTACACAACTTCATTTTCGAAGTCCCTAATAATAGTATTTTTTTTAAATTTCAAACTGACAAACCACGTTTTGTTTGCAAGCAGGGCCGTACCGAGAGGAGGGGCAGCGGGGCCGCAAATATGGAAAGGGCGCAAATTTCAGGATGGAATAACTTACTACTCCATCAAATGCACTAATTTCAAAATGTGGGGGCTCCAGGTTGATGCTAGGCACAGGGCGCAATTATAGCTCGGTAGAGCCCTGATTGTGAGTACAATATGAAGCAATGACTAACTCTCGGTAGCCATGCAAAGAGTCCATCGCATTACACATACCGGTTAACCAGCATCCCCTCCTAGTGAATGGAGGACTACTAGTCAACCTTAGGTTTAGGGGGAATTTGAACTAACTTCCTCTTCTCTGCATGCCAGTGTGGTAAATGGATGCTCAGGTTAAATGGATGCTCCCTTTAATTGTAACTTCATCTAAGCGTTCCTGGTCTATTTATCCCAGGATACATTGACTAGAGGCGTTAATTCTTAGTAGGAATATATTGTTACTTGAACTAAAACACTCCATTTAGTAACTAGAAATGGTTGCTGAATTCAAAAGGCTAACTTGGATTTCATTTAAAACAATTAGGCATGACCTAATTGTGCAGAATATCATACCATATCATCCATCATGTCTGTTCCTCATATTGAACTTCTGTCGACATTGGATGCAAATAAGTGATATTTAAGCCTGCTGAGCAGTTGCTTTTTAATAAAAACCATCATCAAGGTGTTTGCACATCTATCTATGACACTAAAGGATGACAACAGTATTGATGGGAAGTTAGTTGCTAGTTCTCTGGTGTACAAGTCCAATTTTCAGGAATGGTCAATTCCTGCATTGCCAGCTAAAGCACTGAAAAGCAGGAAATGAGGACCATCTATATGTTACATAGCATACATAGATACTTTAATTTTTATTTTTAGTGGACTGAAGGCGACACTCTGGGAGGGTGGAGTCCATGGGACCGGTTTCGTCTGGAGTCCACTTCTCGAGAAATCCCGCTACATCTCCCAGCATATGCTGCATGTGACTGACTGGCTGCCGACTCTTCTACACGCTGCCGGTTACGACATGTCTAAGCTGCCCCGGAACCTTGATGGAAAAGACCAGTGGGATTCCATCTCGCGAAACACCGACTCCAAACGAACGGAGATCCTACTGAACATCGACCAAAGGGAGAATTCGTCTGCCATCCGATTGGGTGACATGAAACTCGTCTATGCAGAGCAGGGCTACACACCATCCTACAGCGGTTGGTGGCCACCAGATCAGCTCAGTGAGTATTTCTATGCATCGAGTCTCACCGATACCCGACCGGGGGAGCATCGGGAATCCCCAGAAATTAAGCTCTGGCATGATGAGGAGGAACTGAGGGAGTTTCTTGAGCGATCGCTTAAACCTCGTCTTGGAGATTTCACTGATGAAGCTCCAAGTCACAACCTGCACCAATCGGATGTCTACGGACTTCTAGAAAAGATCGGTCGCGATGGCGATGTCCGTGTTTCTAAGCCGTTGGTCATCTCATGCGGAGTCCGACCGGAGAACGCTTCGACCAATTGCAAACCGCGACTCAAACCGTGTCTGTTTAATGTCACTGCCGATCCATGCGAGTTCTATAACTTGGCTGAGGGTCGCGAAGACACGGTGAGGGCACTTCAGAAGCGGTTAAAGTTCTACGAAAGGGGTTCGGTGCCTCCGTACAATGTTCCAATTGATGATGCTGGTCTTCCATACCATCACAACTGGATGTGGGTGCCATGGATAAAGTTGAAGAAAGAGGGTGAATGGTAGGGATAATCCGATTCCAATTTATTTTTCGGGAATCATTTAAGGGAAGCAGTGAAACTTACGTTGGTGTTGTTCACGATGCCCCTGGAGTCAGGTGGACTTGAAAGAAGTGAAATTGGGAAACCGCAATTCGTCTAACTGCACTCAGTTACCCCGACCACATCGTATCAATTTCAACACTTAGTTACCCTTGCAATATCAGCCATCAGTTTCTGACACCCAGTTACCCTCACTTTGGTCACAAGTTTTGGTAGTATATACATATGATTCATATGTAGTTGCTACCAGACCTTGTTTGCGGAATTTTGAACTTCTGCGCTGAATTTTCTGGTGAGCCGCACACGTAAGAGGGAATGTTACAATCATAATATATGACGATTGTTGTTTCTGGAACAGTAGATATATACCGAATGCCTGGAGCATTCGCCTTGCAACGGTGGTACGTGTTTGAGATTCCTTTGACACTGTGTAGGGACCTTTGAATATTTTCTCACTTGGATTATCTTGCTTATCGAAACAAAGGCAATTTGTTGACGTTGGAAGAGAAATTCAAAAAATTACTTAATTAAACTATCTGCAGACTTTCCCGTGCTGTAAGATCAAAACTTTTATAATGTAAGGTAAGTAAGTAAGGTCGAAGTAAACGAATCTGGCATTCATATGACACCAATAAACACCAAAATATACTTTAGCTTTTAGGCCGGGTTAATTATGAACAGAAACAACACATAATTGAACATAACAGACTAAGTTTCTAAGGTAACTGTTAACTATATAACATGATTAAATACAACTATAGATTCTGTAACATAACTGTTAAATATGTACATTATTAATTACAATTGCAAAAAATGTGACATGGCTAATTATAATTACAAATTCTGTAACATAATATGTGGCATTGTCAATTGTAATTGAAAATTCAGTGACATTACCATTACACATAATTAAGTTGTTCAACTCAAGTTGTTTAGCCTAATTAGGATATATGGATAATTAAATGCCATTGTTCGGCACTGCACAGCAGTGTTATTAAACATGTGACATACAGTAATGAATTATAATTGAAATTTATGTAACATAATTATTAAGAATATGACATGATTGATCATGGATTAGGTGAAAATTTTGTAACACAATGACATGACAAACATAACAAATGACCTAACTAATGACCTTACAAATTGTGAATATAATTAAGAAATATGTAACAATCAATTATATTTGCAAATTATGTACTTAAGTATTAAATATATGACATAAACAAATTTTAAAGTAAATTATGTAACACGAAACATGTGACATAATTAATTAGAATTGCAAGTGACCATTATGAAGCAAGTGACATAATTAATCATGTTTGCAAATTATGTAACATGCGACCTAATTAATTGAAGATTTCAAAATGACCTTTAATAGTTATTTAAAAATGAGATGCTAGACCTCGGTAACAATTATCAGTCTATAAAATATATTTATTCAATCAATTCAGAGTGCATCTGGACGTCTCTACACCGAACAGAACACGACCCGACAGAACTGCCGTAGCAACCGTTGCCATAGCAACCATTGCTAGGTGATGCATTCGTTCATGCTGTAGTCCGGTCTCCCGCTTCCGTCCTGTGCGTTGACGTCACCGTAATGGCGGTAGAACTCACTGCTGTTGTACTGCAGTACAAGCAACACCAAGGACAATAGCACGGTAACGATAAAGATTAAGATTGGTTTAGGCATTGTCTATAATGCAACAAGCTTTTTCAGCTTTGGTCAGTTGGACAAAGTATGTGGTAAGAGGAGGTTGAGAGGGTGGCAGGATGGGGCTAGTTGGTATGATACATTAGGGCAAGCATGAAACTTGTTCTTGACATAATTTCCAAATATCAAATCGATCAATTAATGGTTTTACGATCAGAATCAGCTCAAATTTGCCAATTATTTGGATCAGCTGAATAAGAATTAGATGTTCGTCTAATTGATTAGCTAATCGATTTTAATCAAATATCGATTAAAATTAGTTTTTGTCTAATCGATTTGAGTCCAATCAATTAGTTTCTCATCCATTAATCCGTCCATCCATCTGTTTGCCTGTTCTTCTGACCAACATAATATAATATTCACTTTAAAAAGTAACTAGTTATCCCCAAAGTAACGGCAAATAAAAGCTATTTACAATAGCACTTTACAAGTAATGCAGTGGCACAGAATACTGACGTTTATACGACATCGTAAGATTGCCATTCCGTTGACGTCTCCCTTTTCCAGGCTTGGGACTGGCACTGCCAGAGTACAGACAGTGGATGTAATTACTACATTTACGATTACAGTTACAACCGTCCTTACAGAAACGAGTGTTTACCGCAGGAGGTGGGGTCGTACGACGGTGAACGATGATCTGATCACGTGCGTTTGCGGGGCGCCCGCGTGAGTAACTAAAAAATTCAAATGCAATTTCATAAAAAATATATATATATAGACAGATCTATTAATGCATATGCATATATATATATATATATCATTGATAGATAAATATATCAGGGTATAATTTGTAAAAAAGAAGCAGAGGTTTGTTGATGAGAATTTCGGGGAATCTGAAGAATTCTGCTCTGTATCAACGCCTTTGTGTCTGAAGCTCTGAGGTCCAACCCCTCTGACCCCCAGACGAATTGCACACACATATATAGGTCTATATATATATATATATACAGGCATATATATGTATATATATATACATGTGCACATAATGTACACGACTACACGGGGGGGGTTCATATATATATATATATATATATATATATATATATATATATATATATATATATATATATATAGTGGGCGTCATAAGGGTAGTTTAGGGTCAGGTTGGGTAAGTTTACGCATGTCTTGAGGATGGGCTGGGAACAGGGTCAGTGTCGTCATTAGAAAACAGGGTACTGGTACCATGCCTGTAAACATACAGGCCCTGATACTGCAAGTTTTCCACAATTTTAAAAGCTTAACAGGAAAACCTTGTGTACGTTGATGGTCTTTTGGAGTTGTCGGATGTCAAGGATCTTGTCTCCTTTAAGCAAATTCCCAATGATTCTCTTATTCGTTAGGTTTTTAAGACTGTTGTTAACTTTCTGCGCTGATTTCACATTCACACCAAAGCTACGAAAACATTGACGTAACAGAAACAAACTGAAAATAAAGTCTGAATTCATAGGATAAAGCATGAAGTGATATTAAAAACCGTAAGTTAAGCCGTAACGTAAACCGTAAAGACTTAATGTAAGTTTGATAGATTCAAGTAAAATCAGAAATTAGAGAATAAATAATGCAATATATGGTTAATACATGGCATTCGAACAACTAAACTATAATACTGTAACATATAATATTAACATTGTAATATTGTAAACAGGGACTTTATGTAAAAATGTTACACAGAACACCTCTGAAGAGATTATGTAAGCCTACGCAGCACAAACTTTTCAAAGTCGCATCATTATTCTACACAACAAAGCCCAATTGCCACAGATCATGCATAAAACCTATACAGAAACTTAACAAAACTTAGACAACACTAACAACAAAAACAAGACTAACAATTGAAACGAACTAACATTGCTTCGTCATCATTTTCTGAGTAGCTGCTGCAGTAATAAAAGTCCACAGAGAGTAAAGACTAGAATCATCCATTAACTTAACTAAACAGCGTAAAGCTTTATAGAATTTGTATTGTAAATGTGAACGTCGATCCCTACATTTTCGTGCCGCACGGTGACTGATCGGTTAGAGCGGACGGCGGATAACACTCGGTGTGCGCTGAGTGAGCGGGTTCAACCCTCGTCCTAGGCTTCAGTCACTGTGTAGGAACCTTGAGCAAGTCCTTCGCGCACAATTGCTCTGCAGTACAACTGCAATTGGCGTATGCACTTCTGAGCAAAAGATGTTGGAGGAAGTGCGATATAAAATTTCAAGAATTTAAAATTTTCGAACACCACATAAAAGCATAATTATAGCCATTTATCAACCATTTTTTGTTGTTGACATCCTCAACAGATTAAAAATTGATGACATTAAACATGAGCAAGTATGTGAAACAGAAAGACAGTTTGTTATCAATAGGGAGAAATAAAACAACCCCTAAATAACCAACGAGGTCCCAGTAATGAGGCCCACCCTTTATGCAAAGCAGAGGCGATGCATAAATTCTTCTTTAGTGTCAGAGCAACCAGGTTATTCAGTCTGGGCTGTAATTTTGTATGCCAGGTCAGAATATGGCTCAAGTGAGGCTGGTGTAGATAACATGGTGGCTGTATGTCTAGTTTACAGCACGACAACCAATTGATTCATAAGATAATTACTAAATTCGTGAAAGCCGAGTGTTGGGTCAGCCAGAGCTGATTTGGTAACGCTCCTGAGTTGTTGCCTATAAGGGGTGCTATATAAATCGATGTAGTTATAATAAATAAGTGCTAAGGCTTGAATTTGCAATTACACTAATACAATGGCAACTGTCCATAAACACTTGAGAACTGCACTTTCAGTCAGGAATGCTGTCGACTTACTTGGTCCCGAAATGTCTCCAGGCTCTCGATGCCAGGATGACAAGGATAGCAAAGAACATTCCAGTAGATGCAACGGACAGGAGTAGAAAAACAACTCCTGGTCTAAAATCAATCAATCAATTACACAGCAGAAGTAAACAACCAAACTACAACACCTTTTAGTCGAAATAAAGAAATCAAGGTAATAAATCAATCCGTAAATTCCACAATCAATTCTATGAAGAAGTAACTTATGTCTTGTATATCATTGCTTGATGCACAAGACTGCTTATGACTTAACAAGACTTGTATACCATATGAAGAAATAATTATGCTAATAACTCGATAACTCATCAGTTGCAGTTTTGTTAATATTATTGTGATAGGTTCGTAAATTTTATGGCAAAAGTAGTATCAACCCACCACACAAATCATCCATCCCACACTCAACCGATGGGAGTATCAACCAGCACCCTAATTAATCCTTTCGTCCACCCGTCCCACTGACTGAATACACCCAACCAATACTGAGTTGTAACAACCCACAACCTACATGTAATTCATCCACCCATATATCCATCCGACTACCCACCATCCTCAAAGTCCTACCCACACCGGGGGTGAAACAGTGGAGTATGGGAATGCCTGCGAGACCATCAGTGGTGAAGGCTTTGGCCGAAGTACCACATATGGCGCCATGCGTGGTGGAAAGGCTAAGCAGGAACCACGATAGAGATTGGCTAACGTGGAAGGCAATACCGCTTCCGAAACTTAACAGCATCAGAGCCAGTCCCATGCCTGAAACTCCCCATGGTAGAAGTACGAGAGTCGAACGGATGGGTGCAGATAGACCTACTCCGTTTATAAAGAAATAGACGAAAGTCCAATGCAATGATAGAAGCAGCGCCAGACAGAAAACTGGGAACATGGATCGAGGTTGCATTGGACAGCAACGGGTCTTCGACCCATGGACCATGATGATGAAGGCAGTCGTCGAATCGTTAAGAGAACTATTTAACTAGATGAGACGTACAGTGTCATGTTGCAGATGCCATTGAGGGCGTTGATGTAGTCCTTGTGTAGGTTCGTGCATTCAACAAGTGCCGTCAGGTGCATAAGGGTCTCGATCGTTCGACCAAGACCATCGTAAACGTTCTGAACTGATGGCTGCAACTGACCAAATATCATAAACAGACAGCATTGAACAGAGAAGATTGTCCACAAAACAATAATATGCTAGGTTAAGATAGAAACAACTTGCTTTTTGGTGAACTAAAAGAAGGGAGCAATCATGGATATACATGAAGTATTAGCGAGCGAACAAAGTATGCCTAATAAATGAATGAGCTAAAGGACAACTGACCGAAATAAAGAACGAATGAAAAAGTAAATGAATAGACGAACGAATGTATCGCTGAGCAGTTAGCACACTAATTTGACACGCAGGTCTATAAACATGAATGGCTTCTGCCTCTCGAGCAACCACTTATTCAGACTATGCAGATATATTGACTCACTTAAATCCTGGATGTCGAGCAACGGACTCCCACTCAACCCTGCCAAACGGAATTTATCTTGCACGGGACACGGATGCAACTCGCAAATATTGACTTAGGTGCACTCTCCGCTGCCTTCCTTCTTTACTTTCGCTACATCAGTGGGCGACCATGGGGCAGAAGGATTGTTTACCAATAGCTCTCCTTTGCCCATCATGCCAATTCGGTTATTCATATAATTATGTTTTATTAGTTTCGCCAAGTACGTCCTGGTTGTCTCTCGTTCCCTTTCAGCCGATGCTGCAGTTACTTTCACCCACTCTTTTGTCTTGAGTCGTTTCGACTACTGTTCTATGGTATTAACGCATGCACATCCTATCGTTACTTTCCTGTTCTATGACTGGGGCAATTCTACCAGATACCTTCTGCAGCGTTGATCTCTTAGTGCTGTAGGTGTTGGCTGTAAACAGCTAGCAAGGGTATCGCGGAGTGGCAGTAGTGGTTGTGTCCTTTTCCGTATGAAAGGGAGGGCCATTTTTCTCAGGGAAGTTCTGACACACCTTTAATTAGTAGTGTGAGGTTGCTGTTCTTGTTTAACCTGTTGCTGACTGTAGTTAATTGTGGCTGTCAGAAGCTTCATTCGGGTATTTCATCGTTAAGGTTTATCTTAGTTTAAAGTACTATTATCCGTTAGCTCTTGGCTCCGTGTCGTAAAGAACAACAGAGAGTTGCTTTGTCGCTGTTTGTTTGCATATGTACATGTATACCGTTAGTTTTGTTGTGACTAAGGTCTTCTGTTCGTTGACGAACGGCATCTGATTCGCTGGTGAAGGTTAGACTTACGTTGTGTAGAAGATTAAAATATTGGCATCTTATCAAAACCCCGGAACCTTCAACTTCTCTACAAAGCATCTAACAATAAAATTATGCTGGCATCACATGTGATAGGATTGGGCAGCTGGAGATTTGGGTTCACCGGGCGAGTGCTTCATAGTTCATTTAGCTCATTGCATTTCGAATCTCTTTTCTGTTTAGAAACCTCACGGCAGATAGTTTCACAGTTATCATCATCGTCCTCGTTCTGACATTTTTATCATGTTAATTTAAGCCTAAATATTCACCGCCACAGTCAGCCAGGATAAATTGAGTCTTCAATTGTTTGAGAATCGAGACTGAACATTATCCTACCTCTGATAGTTGTATAAAATTCTGTGCAATGCTTAAGGCCTTATTCAGTGAAGAATTCGCCTCCTTGACATTGTCCGAGGCATGTTGCAAAGCCTACAAACAGTAGGTAAGCTTATATGTACTTCATGGGTCTTTGGAGCAAAACAGGCCTAATTGATTTTGTGACCGACTTGAAAACCTTTCGCGAAAGGTTGTCACATATTGTTCACGTTTTGCTAGCAAAGAAACAGACCAGAAAACAGAAGCAGCTAACTACTCATACCAGCAAAAATCAACAGAATAGGCCTATATAGGGGAGGTGGGGGCAAGTTGGCTGAAAAATAAGCTTTTTCGCACGTGATCGTCAACGATAATGCTAACATAATAATTTTTATCTCAAAACACAGCTACTAATAATGGGTATATTTTAGCACAAATCAGGCATCACACTATTTTGTAAGTTTACAAAAAACGACCTCAAAAATATTCTGAAAGTCAGCCAACTTGTCCCTGCTCTGGGGCAAGTCAAGTTGGTTTCCTGCTTCGGGCAAGATGGTGCAATACAACTACCATACGCATAAAACTGATTTGCAACAGTGGAAAGCGATTGCGTCATGCGTGAATCAAATTCGTTTCCATTAAAGGCATTTAACCTTAATAAAGATGTCAAATAAACTACGTAATTAAAATAAAAATTTCTAAAAAATCGCAATGTCATTGATGGGTTCCAAACACCTTCTGACTGCCTGCTTGCAGCCTGCTCTGGATCTTGACCTCTGCCTGTCGATTTTGTTTTGATTAAGTGCTTGTGAATAAGCTGGTTACGGCGACACCGCTTTTGTAGTCGCTTTACAAGTTTCGAGTTTACTATTACGATGACATCAGTTTAATGTAACAATTACTAGTTACAAAAGACCCATCGATAATTACCTTTAGGCCTATTATGGTGCCAGTTGGCTGATCTTTGGGGCAAGTTGGTTGCATACGCCAACCTGCCCCCGCCAACTTGCCCCAACAGGTCCACACTACGAAATCTCGTGGTTATTGTTTGCACATTGTGATTTGGGTAAACAGTGTAATAAAAGTAATAAAGCGCAATGAATGCTTAACAAAATAACCTATCTGCCATAATTTTTGCATTTATGTGGATTATGATATGCGATATTTTATAACAGTGAAATATTTTAAGCAGTAAATAGGACGACCTACTTTTAAGTAACAAGCGAAAATAAAGCACCCTAGCACATGGCCGCCATTAAACAAAAGATCAGGCTTGACATGCTCATCGATAAACTTCTTGTTAGACGTCTTTCGTGCCCCGTATTATAATTATATAGCGCAAACACAAACTTGCCTCCGCAACCAACTTGCCCCCACCTCCCCTACATTTAATGAAAATATTTATAACTATTCAGCACGTGGCCGCTTTGCACTGTTGCCAGAAGGACGCCGGAATGGCGCAGAGAAGTTGCAACACCACTGTGTTTGATAAAGACTTCTTTAAAATAGCAAATTCCTTTAGAAGTGTATGCACGCACAGAATCTGGCAAAAGATGTGAGTAGACAGGAGAGGATAAAAGTGTATTAGATTGGATGAGATTTTTTTAATATCTTTGAACACCTACGTCTTTGAAGGGGTTTGAGATGATGTTAATGTCACACTTGATATAGTACGCGATGATATCTGTTCACAAACGAAAAGGCTAAACTTAGAGTAATTCGCTTAACAGTTCAATCAAATCCCACTGCAGTGTAGAATACAAAAATAAATCGATGATGATAATTACGATTATGATGGTGGTGGTGGTGTGAGGATCATGATATTGCAAGAATATTGATGGTTACTTTGCAAAGTCCCTACCTTGTTGAACAAGTTATTTGGTAATAATTGCACTTATTAATAAAATGCATAAGAATAATTATTAGGGATGATGATGATGAATTTCTGAGTAACATTAATCAAAGTTCAAACATATAATATCTTTTAATGAGCTGACACTCTTGGTGGTATTGGCTGTGATTCGATGATGGGTTACGAGTTGTTGATGATGATGATAACAATAATATTGATGGTATTGATAATGGTAACGGTTTTGGCAATAATAACTGTAATGGTAATGAGTGGTAACGGTAATGATAGCGAGAATGGTAACGGTAGTGATAACGGTAATGATAATAATATTATTGTTTTTATGGCTGTTGTCCCCCTCCTCCATCTTCTGACATAGTTTTTAGAGCCCGAGGGATTAAAACTACCTCGGGTATAAAAAAAACAATTAAAACATTTCGCTTATTAATTCAACGGTCAAGTAAGCCTACGCAGTAAGATCACATGATACATGTCTATTAGTGCAATCAAGAGAATCGTCGAATTTAGTTACTGCGGCCTGCAAGGCGCACATCTGTTCTAGTCCTAATTTTACACTCTCCTAGCATCTTGAAGGCCGCGTCATTGTGAGTCAACCCTATGGGACTTTCGAAATCCTAGTCCTACTCATAAATAAGTAAATTCTTTATTACCTAATTGTTTATCATACTTTTTGTGACTAGATATCTAATAAACAGTGCAAGATGACGATAATAATGCGTGTGATTGAGCACAATAATAACAATGATAATGAATAAGCTGTAAACATTTATGAGTGATTGAGTGAATATAATTGACGATTGATAGTGATTGATGATAAAGATGATAAGGTAGAAGATGATGGGAAGAGGAATATCATCTAGTGATAATGACGATGATAAAATACACAACTGGATCAGAATTGTTCCTCTGACCTCGTTCAATCTGTTCTGACGTCAGACCTTCGAAAAACACGTGAGGTGAAACGCAGAAGTCAGCCGCTCCCTAAGTGATCATTACACCATCAATGAGATACTTGATTTTTACATCATCAATGAAGCAATAAGTACTCGCTGTAGCTGAGCCTCTGACAGTAGCACACTAACCGCTACACTATAACTGTTGTCTATCGAGAACCCAACTCAATTGTGTTTGGAGGTGACTTCTTTCATACCTTAAGAACGCGTCACTCCCTATTCACTCCACTCCTCCACTCGGCCAACAGAGGGACTACTGGCCTTTACCCGCCACAGTGGCGCGTTTACCTATAGGCGCGCGCCTATGGCCCCCAAATCTCAGGGGGCCCCCAAATGATGAAAACATTAAATACAAAATAACGTTTCAGGGGCCCCAAAATGAATTAAAACATTTAATACAAAACAACATCTCAGGGACCCCAAAGAATTAAAACATGCATGCAAAATAACATTTCAAATAAATAAAAACATTAAATACGACATGATATCTCATGGGACCCCCAAATGAATTAAAACATTTAATACAAAATAACATGTCTCACGATTGAAATATTTCAAATATAATAATTTATATTCTCTATTTTTGCAGCTAATCATTCACATGATAAAGTTTATTGGGGTAATTCATAATTGCCTTGTTAATACAACTGTCAATTGGCTCGATTAGCTGTGTTGGTTAAAAACGAAGGCTGCGTGTTATGAGCCTCTTCGCTTCCAGAAGTTGGCTCACTGTTTAGGCCTAATTGAGTGAAATTTTAAAATAAAGCTGCGTATTATGACGTGAAGTAACATATCTCAGACTCCCCTGTCACAAATTAGCACAGACGTATGACCCCTCTAATGGTGCGTGACGTCATTTATAGACAGCCCCTCAGACTCAGTGCATAAATTTATAGGCCCCAAAATGTTTGCGCCTGGGGCCCCGTTTTCTGTAAACGCGCCTCTGACCCGCAAACGTATTTAGTCTATATAATGCTCAATTTAGATGTTTTGCTTATTAGGTTGGTCCCTCTGGTCGGAAGTTCAACTTGGAACCATCTTTCGCAGGAATTTCGGCTTTAGCTCCACAGTCTATCTCTTCACCTTTTCTGGAAACGCCTGCAGTCCATTCTATTTGTTAGTGATGGTACTGATTTTGGTCGGGGAACACTTACAATTACACGTGAAGTTAACTACAACACTGCTTGCACTTTAGTAGTGCCAGTCCCACGCCTGGATAAAAGAGGGGTGACGCTAGTAATCTTTGTTATCACACATTGTCAATAAACTTGAAGTTGCTGTTGGGCTGAATTCAGTTTGAATGCACTCACCACGCTGGTTAGTAGATGGATCCCAGCCGACAGCCAGCACAACACGAGGCTGAAGATTCCAAATGCACAAAAGCTGTAACGAACGACATGGAAGAAAAACAGGTTAAAACAGACACATTCCTATCCCAGTGAAAATTAATAGTATTATTTTAAAATATTCACTCAGCATGCTCGGACCCCTGACACGCAATGCAAACTACCGCACAGACCACAGGGCCTACGTATTAGTATACTGATTGATTTACAGAGGCATGTTTGCCCCAATTCTAGTCTTGCTAATAAATTGTTCGCTTTTCATATTCACAGTAGGCGTATACCTACCTCTCAGAAGCCTGCCATTATGCGTTCTTGCATCAAAAAACCAGGTCTTGATCTTTCTGACCCTTCAAGTTGCCCTTTTATCTCAAATCTTTTTTTCATTTCCAAACTCGTTGAACGTGCAATTCACCGGCAGCTTTAAATTATGTCGAATCGAATGCTCTTCTACCTCTTGTTCAATCTGTTTTCAGGCTTTCCGCCACCTCCACTCTACTGAAGCAGCTGTTCTTAAAGTTTATAATGACACAATGACACGAGCGCCTATGATTAGGTTGTACTGTGAAAGGCGCTTTATAAATCCGTAAATAGAATAGAATAGAATAATCCTAGCTCTTGATTATGGCTTCATTACTGCTCTACTTTTACTGGATTTCAGTTCTCCATTTGACTCTGTTGATCATCCCATTCTCATCAAAGTGCTTCAATTTGGCTTACGGGTTCTGCTCTTACCTGGATCGCTAAGTTTCTGACAAATCGTCACATTAAGTGCGTGTTGGTATCAACACAGCAAAGAAATTCAACATCCTTTTTGGTGTCCCTCAAGGATCCATTCTGGCCCCTTCTTGTCTATACAAATCTAACATTGCTCACATTGCTTCTAAATATGGCAACTCCATTCAACTCTAATCTGACGATACACAGTAACTATACATCAAACAGTCTGTTAAAGACATTGAAGATGCTAAGTTTCGCTTAGCTGTTTCTCCGATATCCAGTCATGGTGTGCATCCATGCGCCTGAAACTCAATGCCTCTAAGACAGAACTTATCTGGTTTATGGCCGTTCATCCGACGCCCACCACTGACATGCTCCACACTGTCCTCAATATTGGTTCTCTGACTGTCCCATTAAACCTGTCAGTGTTGTCCGTGATCTTGGTGTTCTACTTTATAACACTATGTCTATGAGAAACCATATAGGCCTATCCTCCATTACGAAATCCTGTTTCTTCCATCTTGGACGCATACGGCAGGTCAGAAAAAGTCTAAATGAAAAGTGTCTCCATATACTATTACAGGCTTTGGTCATTTCCAGAATTGACTATTGTAACTCCGTTCCTCTATAACTCCCCTGCATCTATTCTCCAATCTTTCTGTTCTCCATCAAGCTGCAAAGCTTATCATAAACCTGACTCCTCGTGATCACGTCACCCCTACTCTTTGCGAACTACACTGGCTTCCCGTACAAGATATACACAGAGAGACACAGAGATAGACGGAGAGAAAGAGAGACGGGGAGAAAGAGAGACGGGGAGAAAGAGAGACGGGTAAAGAGACAGACGAAGAGAAAGAGAGACGGGTAAAGAGACAGACGAAGAGAAAGAGAGACGGGTAAAGAGACAGACGAAGAGAAAGAGAGACGGGTAAAGAAAGAAAGACAGATAGACAGAAAGGTTAAATGTAATTGAGAGAAAGAGACAGACAGATACAGACAGACAGGCAAAGATATATACAGTCATACAAAAGCAGGTCGAATTAACTTATACAGACAGCAGCAAGAGACACTTGGACGATCGTCCGATTCCAAGCAGAAGAACGAGACATAAGAACATCAGCCAACCGAGTGCCAAGAGAGTTCCAATCCATCTACAATGAAAGAACAATAGAGACCAGATACGATGATCAATCAATCAATCAATAAATCAATCAATCAATCAATCGGTTTATTGTACCCAAAATGAATAATAGAAATTTAAAGCATTTGTTAACATTATTTACCAAATAAAACACTAGTCTCAAGTAATTGAAGCTAATTAGGTTACAAAATTAACCTTAAAGGGACAATGCCCCATTAGGCAGAGTCCTATATATGTAACAGAGGGGCAGAGTGGGACAATATGACTAGTATCTACACTGTGTCCGGATGAAAAGTAGTACCCAACAAAAATTGTCACAACTCGTTCAAAACTGTAAGTATTTGCCTGAAATTTTAAACTCAACAACAGTGACCATATTTACACGAGATCCCAAAGCCGTTTGGAAATATTCGTGAAGTTGTCAAATTTATGAGCGATTGCGATGGAACACTGAAAAATTAAAGTTTCCAACATAGGCCCTTACATAAGAAGTGAAGTTCGGCTACAGCTGGTGTTCAAAATGTCCTCGTTCACGGACACACGACCGTAGACGTGGACGCCACTGTTTTATGGCCCGGTCGATGATAACGTGGTCAAGGAGCTGCCACTCCTCAACCAGAAGTGCCCTCAGGTGATCGATGTCACGAATACGGGAACGATAAACGCGCTCCTCCAGTACACTCCAGATTTGATAGTCAACTGGATTGAGGTCTGGACTGTTGGGTGGCCACAGCTGCGGTGATATGAAGTCGGGTGTCTCCCGGGACAGTAGAGCAATGGTCTCACGTGCTCGGTGCGCAGGGGCACTGTCTTGTTGGAATGTGAAGTAGCCGCCAGACACGTGCTTGATGGCAGGAAGCATATGCTGAGCAACACATCGCGATAGTACGCACCATTCACCTTCACACCCGGCTCAACGAAGATCAAATCAGTGCACCCTAGGGTTGACACGCCGACTGAGACCATTAGTGACTTTGAAAAGTGTGAACGTGTTTTGAGGAGACGTTCAGCTGGCATAGTTTTCTTCCGCGTTCCATCCGCCGCATAAACGCGATCGTTCTGGAGGTTGACAGGAGGAGCGACGGTAAACACTTTTTCGTCCGTAAACCATATGAATGGAACTGTGTGTTCGGGGTATTTCTTTAGCAGCTGCTACGCGCGTACAAGACGTGTCAGTTTCTTTGCTCTTGTTAGCTCTTGTGCTCGCCTCTTCCTAAAACAAACCTGTTTCAAGTCCTTGGAAATGATTTCGTGAACCGCGGTCTTCAAAATCCCAATATCCCTCGAAATCTGACGCATTGTTCTATGGGTTCCTGGTGCATTTTCTTGGCTTAATGCCAGCCTTTCAACCAACTCAACGTTTCAACAGTGCGTGTCGTGCGTTTTTAGCCACTGCCAGCTTTTCGCTCCACTGTGCCCGTTTCATCGATCTTCTTCAATAACTTAATCACAGACGAAAGACACCAGCTTTTATTCGAAAATTCCTTCAGAAACCTTTTCGCTCCATAACCATGTTCTTGCCTGAGTACTTTAATTAAAATTTTATCTTCTTCTGTAAACACCATTTTTTTATTGCTTACACCAAACCAACTGACGTATATCATCGATGACGACGTCACAGCGTCGGCGTAAGTAAGGGCCTATGTTGGAAACTTTAATTTTTCAGTGTTCCATCGCAATCGCTCAAAAATTTGACAATTTTACGAATATTTCCAAACGGCTTTGGGATCTCGTGTAAATATGGTCACTGTTGTTGAGTTTAAAATTTCAGGCAAATACTTACAGTTTTGAACGTGTTGTGACACTTTTTGTTGGGT
This sequence comes from Bimastos eiseni, assembly GCA_959347315.1. NCBI lineage: Eukaryota > Metazoa > Annelida > Clitellata > Crassiclitellata > Lumbricidae > Bimastos > Bimastos eiseni. The sequence goes on from OY365817.1 coordinate 1,423,176, forward strand.
ACTACTTTTCAACCGGACACAGTGTAGAGCGTAGTGGGACAATAAGAACGGATAGGCCTACTCGGTAAGATTAGGTGTCAAGTTGAAGCCTTGTACATTAACATTTTGATTTAACAGAGTTGAATACAGTAAAATAGCCTAACCATAATCCATTTAATTAAAACAGAATCCATTTTATCCATCGATAAAACTATGAGAGAAAGGATATGCAATATAAAAGATAAGGTATTTCAATAGCTATTATAGGCCTAATCAGAGTAAATAGGCCTATAATAGCTATTGAAATACCTTATCAATTTACCTTACCACGCGTACTGTTCGATGCAGTTACCTATAGAATTCATACTCTTTCGTATAGTGGACAAAATTGGAGAGGTCTACGCCGCCGGCTTTCCTGTTGATATCGAAAACGTGAAGGAAAATGTCCCTTGTGTACTGGAAAGCCTCGTCAGTGTAGGCATGTAGGTCGTTTCGAAGGTCAAGGTTCAGTTCCGGATGGGCATTGTATACAGCACGCATGCCCTCGATTCCTCTAGCGACAGTATCGTTTATATTCCGCTGGAGTTCGATGCTCTACGGAAAAAGGAAAGGATGGATGGAAATAATGCAAGATAGTAGATGGAAAGGTAGCAAGATAGGGAGAATTGAAGGAAGAAAGGAGAGAAGGAAGGACGAGTGGGAAGAATCAAAGATGAGCTGGAACCAATCAGACAATCATGGCAGGAAAAAGCAATTCAATTACAAAGGTCGGACGTACTTGGTCGGAACGAGGGAAGAGAGCTAAAAGGCAAAGGGAAGAAAAGATGAAATAACGGTTGGAATGAAGGAAGACACACACACGCTCACACACACACACAAACTCACACACACACACACACACACACACACACACACACTCTCTCTCTCTCTCTCTCTTTTCAATTTATATTCGTTGCTAAAAATTTTGTGTGAGCAACTCTAAATGGTTCACACTTTTGTGTGCAGGTCTGAGCTGAATATGATAATAGTTAAATTAAGATCATACCTAATTTAACTCTTTTTTGATAAAGTTCTGATAATCTAAGAGAAGTCCCTTGTCTAAAGTTAAATAAGGGGACGTATCAGCCAAGGAACAAAAGTCTCTAGGAACAAAAGTCTCTAGGAACAAAAGTCTCTAGAGTATGGTATACTTTGTATGTCAAATGCGTGTTAGAGGATGGATTGTGTAGGTAACACTGTGTGGAAGTCTTTTTCTTTTACGTACAAAGAAACACGTTACATCCTCCCCACGATGAATGAAGACTTTCCCCATCCACTCTGACTTTTCTTCACTGACTTATCGTCTCGTCTATTGAACATGGAACAGAATGCCTATCAGCATGCCTTGCTTGACCTCGTAAACGGCCATCTCCTCCTTTCAGGACTCACTCTGGCAAGCTTCGTATACCTGGGTAACGGTTACCAGCAAGTTGGCATCGGTAATGAGCCCACACTTTTCTCATAAATTGTAAAAAAGAGAAGTAAATAGTAACCCCAATTTTATCTCTGCTATTTTTTGAAAAAAAATTAAGATAATTTGCAGAACTATGATGCCAGTAGATCCAGGCAGATGCAAGATAAAAAATTAATTTGTTTAGTGGAAATCGAGTTTTACGACCAAAAAGCCAATAGACTGTAAAGATTGTCCCTATACAAGAATCTAAAGAGAGCATAAAAAATACATACGATATTACGCACACATGTAACCTACAATTTTCACATACGTACCAAAGCGCAGGCATGGAGACATACAAACAAGCATGAGGCTGGTCGAATTGTAACAACTGGCCTCTGACAGCTGTTTCATTATAAACGACATAGCCCTTGTCACCGTTGCCAAATTGCGCTTACAGTATAACTACAGACTCCTCCAGAGAAATAACCAACAATCCAATCTACTGGCAACACTGAGCTATAGCTAACCAAATGTGGCTGGCAACTGATGAATGTAGCTGAAAATGTGACAACAGATGTCCCAGAAACTCCTTTGCTTGTTAAATATCACCGTAAATTCAAATAGATGTAAAAAATTTGTGTGCCACTCGCATTACAAGCTGAATCCCGAGTAGCAAATTACTGGGAATCCAGCGCCCGAAAAGTAAATGATAAATTGATAATCTTCGAACAGGTAAAGACAATGATAGAGATAACTGTCTCAGAACAGGTAACGGTAATGAAAAGGGTAACAACCTTCTCAGTGAACGTCAAGGCAATAGGCCTACCAAAGATAAACACACCAGAACATACAAATGAAATAGTTTAGGTAACCTCCTCAGAACAGGTAACAGTAATGACAGAGGGAAACGCCTATAAAACACAAATGAAATCGCAAAGGTAAACGCCTCAAAACATGTCAAGGTAACTGCAAAGGTAAAGTACTCGAAGCAGGTGAAGGTAATGGTAAATATAAACTGCTGAGAATGGTGGCTTCGTATATGCTGACACCAAACAGGTAATAAAAGAAGGCCTACACTGAAAGATAATTGGGCCTAGGCGACACAGTGACAGCTTTAACCTCCGGGCTTGCATTAATAGTCATTCACTGATACTAACAGTATGCAAGGCTGAGTTAGTACCAGGGTAGCATAGGGTATTCCGCGAACTGTAACCAATCAAATGCTAACCGGATTAGTTTTCTTAAAGCTTATTCACAAGCGCTGAAATTGTCCCAGACTTGCATGGTCTTCTTGCCAAACCATTGAACAGAACCATGCACACACGTACACAGATGAGAGGCATTCATCAAAATTTAGTTCACCAGACTGATCAGTGTGTGTGTGTGTGTGTGTGTGTGTGTGTGTGTGTGTGTGTGTGTGTGTGTGTGTGTGTGTGTGTGTGTGAAAGAGAGCAATATGGAGCCGAGTATCATACTCATTACTCATACTGTTATAATCGGATTCCAAAGTGCTCAGCCACACGACTGATTAGAAAGTAAAGACTGTTTAAACGAAGACAGGTCCCTGTGTGTTTGTGTATACCTAAGCACATCATGTATTTATATGTATACAAGTGTTGCTTGTGAGTAAGTATTCATCCAAAGTGCTATATGAAATATTCATAAAGGAACCCACTTCATCGATCCTAGACTGGGTCGGCTCCGTCTCGATTAAACAAGGCAGACTAATCCAGTTACAATGTATGTGTTGATGATGAGAGAGGGCCTGAGAAGCAGGAGAGTAGGAGCACCTGGTTCTTCATGCGCATCACTGTATAGACGGCATCATCGGCTGCCTCCACCAGGTGCTGGATTCCCCTCTGGGCGTCTTCGTTGCCATAGAAACCGACCCCGACGGAGCAGCTACGAATTGCGAACAAATGCAGCAAATAATTAAATGCGACTGACCTACACATAGGATTTATGTGGCGCTGGTTTCTTCTCGCAGCGAGACATTCATCAAATGCAGAGCCAAATTTACCGTCAAACGACAATTGACCCGTCTGCGGCTTCGAGTAGGGTAAGGAAATAATATAGGGCGAGTTTGGGTCAGGTTAGGGCATAAGTAAGGAATGGAAGGCAGGATAAGGGTAGGATTGGCAAGGTAAGATCTTTTAAGATTAGATCAGCAGTTCAAATACTGTGTGGATCATCAGTGTTAGGGTGAGGTTCATGATAGACGAAAAATAGTTTTATACGCTAATAATATGTATGAAAAAAATCCTGTATTAAGCATTTCCAGCTTCTGATATGTATACACTCCAACGTTCTTCACTTAGAAATTTGAACTATATAGGGCTTATGTAGGAATTTCTAAGTGATGTGGGAATCTATTTCTTATGCTCAATCCCAGACGGGAAACGGAAGAGTGTCCGTCATTTTTTGGGCAGTCAAGACAACACACGAAGAAAATACCATCAAACATAATTATACAATTGAGAGTAGAAACAAAGAATAAATTCAATTTATTTCTATTCATTTATTACCGGAATTTGATACCGCCCTTCTTCCAACATTATTTGCTCAGAAGTGCACACACACACCTCGACGGCGCAGTTGCAGTTGTAGGCTAACTGCAGAGCAATGCTCAAAATCGCTACACAGTGACCCCATATGTGGGACAGTATCCCTCGAAACAAAATGGACCACCAGTACAGCAGACTGATCCATGCACTACGCTTGTGTGTCGCTTCTTCTGTTTCCTACCATGAGATGAATGCGAAGAAGA
>OY365817.1:1432356-1464644 GCA_959347315.1 Bimastos eiseni
GTCTAGTTATACTATAACAGTACTAAATATTGTTAAATAATTTTCTTGTTATCATTTTATACTGCGTTTATCTGTTTTTGTCACAAAATAACGTCACAGCTTCGTCATGTAGGGGCCTATTATATATATATAAATGAAATAATTTAGTAAAATTCATTAATAATATTATAATTTATAACCAATATTCTTGTTCTAATAATCTATTCTAATTAAGCAGCGCTTCTGACAAGTTTTTTTCTGTTTGAGTAAATACACAAACATTTGTTTACTTTGGGGTAGGGGCCTACAACACAAACAGAAGGTTGGGAACCTCTGCTATAAGATATCGAGTCTAAACGGACTGCAACCTATTTCAAAACCTTTCAGTAGGCTTAACCTAGGTCTTTAATCATAGCTGATAGGCCCATTTGAGGCACTGGCATAATTAAACATTCACCTCTTGCATCCGAGATTCGTGTTCAACCAACGTCCTCATCGTGGCTCCAGGAAGCTAATCGTCTTCCGATGGAAGCGACGAACAGGTCTTTCATCGTTATCGCGTCATTTGATCTCCGTCAGTTGATCCCCCGTCAGTTGATCCCCGTCAATTGGTCCCCTCGTCAATTGATCCCTCGTCAGTTGATCCCCGTTGGTTGATCCCCGTCAATTGGTCCCCTAGTCAATTGATTCCTTCGTCAATTGTTCCCCTCAAATCTCCAGCCACAGACTTGTGTCTCATACTTTTAGTAAACAAAAGATTGATTTTACAGATTTGTAAAATAACATTACAAAATAATAAATTAATGCCCAGGCTTCGTGTCACCCCGCGCTGTAGCCGCTTACGCCGTTCGTAGAGTCTTCTATATGAACAATGGCTCAATTATATCCCATGCATAGACGCTTGTGCTTAGGACTATGTATGCTGATAAACTAGTCATATCATGATCTCAATTACGCATTTCATTTTTTTCGTTTTAACATTTCGTGTCCTTTTACATAGTTCCTTTAATGTATGGAGAAGGTCGCAAGTTTAACATGAATGTTGTATCAACTGGGCTGGGTTAAATAGGCAGGGGATCAATTGACGAAGGGATCAATTGACTAGGAGATCAATTGACGGGGGATCAACTGACGGGGATCAAGTGACGGAGATCAAAAGACGTAGAACCCATTCTTCTGCATTCAGCAAAATAACAAAATATTTTAATGTAAAAGATATAATTATTGCTGCATACAGAAGTCACCGAGTCTCGATAACTTAATTAGCCTACTCATTCTAAAACAAAGGATTTGTTTGATATAAACAATAATTTTAAGAAATTAAATAAATAAACTTAAATTTAAATATCTAGAAACATACCTTCATCAACTTATTCAAATAAATTTAAATAGTTAATTAAATTTACAAATTAGATATAAAAACATAAAATGTATAATAGGTATCTATAAAATGTATCATAGGTAAGACTATATATTTTACCCCTAGCCCCAAATGCTACCAAACTTTACCAGATGATACCTAAGACCATTGGCAATCATACGCGATCAACCGTTATTGACACTAACAATCCTCCGATTTTATATAATTTTTTTTAAATTATTTACTAACTCATTGAAAATCACTTGCTACCGCCATGCTTACGCGTCAAACAACGCCCGATCTTGTTCTTGTGCTCTTTATTTAATACGTAAGCGCGTTGTTCACAACTGAAAGGCTTAAGATATGGGGACGCAAGAGATGCTTTTGTGACTAAAAAAATCGGAACCTAAGTGTATAAATAATACGCACGACCAATTAAATACATTGTGAACGGTAGCAATGGTTTTTGTAATCTAAAAATATATACCGGCGTTGGTTCAATTTGATGTATAGCGTAATTGGTCCCAAGGTTGTTTGGCTCACACAAGGTGAATTCGATTTCTGTAATAACTTGGGGCCATTCGTTCATACTGCTTGTAATCTTATTCATACGGTTCCGCTATTGGATTATTTTCTAATTGGAAAAAATCTTCTGCGGCCGAATCTTTTGCCCAAAATAAGCGAAAATTCTACTTCTACGGCCGAAACCATAAAAACTTTAGCGCGTGAAGACCTCTGCGCACGCACAACCATTGGCGCATGCACACTGTTAAAGACACAACATTTTTAATATGCGTCGTGAGGGTCGTTTACGGTCAGATTAGGCATCATGAGGGTCGTTTAGGGTCATGGTTAGTGTCGTTTTTAGATATTTTACGAATAACTTTCGGCAGCAGACGTAAATTTTTCGGTGCGTTTTTCGCCCGAAAGCAGCTCCACGCTTTCTAATTACTGTACAGAGAATGAGGCCAAAGAATTCGATGTAGCGCATATATCAATCAGCCAATCAACATTTATTTGGCAATCCAATAAACGAAACAGAAATTAATGACAATTATTGCAAATTTTACAATTATTATCGGATCGCCCAGGAGACCCAATTAGGGATCGGAAGATCCCGCTAGTTAGGGCCACCTGGGATGTTCGAAGTAAAAAATAAACGATTGCACCAAGTTTTAGAACTATTGCAAGATTGCACAAAAACAGTTCTTTATAAAATATTAACTGAAAGCTTAACTAGACTTAATTAATAACATAGCCATCCAAGTCACAGTTGTTGATTCAAAGCATAATGGTTGGCCCTTTATTAGCACATTGCAACAACGCCAGCCTTAGGACCACAAAGCGGAGTAACCCTAACCAAGGTCACTGTATCTCTCATACGATAGTTGGCCCATTATTAGCACATCGCAACAACGTCAGCCTTAGGACTATAAAGCAGAGTAATGTTAACTAAAGTCACTGTATCTCTCATCCATATTCATTCAGTATGGCCTCCCTCCACTTAGACCTGAACTGGTGCAGATTTGGAATTCGGCGTAGTGGAAGTGGGGTGTCATTCCAAATCTTAGGCCCTGTGCGTTTTATAGATGCGAGCCTAATGTTCGTCCTCGCATAAGGGATGTAGAAAGTGGGGTTCCCTCTTGGTAAATGATAATGGCTACATTGATGAAGAGGAAAATAATCTAGGAATTGGCTGGGTAGTAAATTGCGGGAGTATTGGTACATGAAGATTCAAATTTGTAGTGTCCGAATTTGTTGAGTTTTTAGTATCTTTCTGTTTTTGAATTCGAGTCCTGTGTGCGCACCATATAGGCTGTTTGCTACAAATCTGATTGCTTTTTTCTGTAAAATACTCAATTTCTTTAAATTTGATTTGTAAGCAGAGGCCCAAACTATATTGCCATATGTTAAATATGGGCAAATGAGAGTGTGATATAGGGTTAAGCGGGCCTTAGCTGGAAGTACCTTAGATATTCTAGAGACTATTCCGATACTTTTTGCAACTTTAAGTGATATTGCAGATATGTGATCAGTCCACGATATGAATGGATAGATGTCGCTACGGTAGGTTTCTTTTGAGCTGTGCGGATTCTTGCACGATCAGTGATCGTTACGACATGTAAATATGGTGGTAGCGAGTGATTTTCAATGAGTTAGTAAATAATTTTTAAAAATTGTATAAAATTGGCGGATCGTCAGCGCTACTACCGGATGGTTGCGTATGATTGCCAATGGTCTTAAGTATCATCTGGTACAGTTTGGTAGCTTTTGGGGTATGGGTAAAATATATAGTCTTACCCAATCGTATCGTATGCAGAAGTCACTTAGTCTCACAAGCTTACTCGGATAAAACCCAAGTAGGCCCCTATACCCTATACATTTAGCCTATGCTGCCTATGGCGCATCAGAAGTCATGAGTCCGATCGAAGAAGGCGTTACTTCGAAAATTTCAGCCTAGACCTAAAAATCGTTACATCGCTCTGTAAGTCATAAATTTCGATAAAAAATCGTTGTGTGTAATAATTTGGGTTTATCTGATGCCCTTCGACGAAGATTTGATCGAAACATCAGTTGGCGCTGCAGGGATAGGATGAACTTCCATGAATAACTGCTGATTTCCTGAAAATTTGGAATAGACTGGACGTCTGATCGATCTACGCTATTCTATATAATGACGTCAATGGTCTGTGTCTTTGGACGCAATCATTAGGTACGTCATTTTCATTGACCTTTAGCAAAGTTCAGGCGCTTCTCAGATCTAAGTATGTAAGTAAGTGAGTACATTCCTTATTTGACTGCACATCTGTACTTTGGTGCACAATAAAAGTTTAAGGTAGCATGCTAATTAAAAAGGATAATCGCGCTATAGACTGTCTGCCTGATGAGCATTTAGACCATTTGGTTGAAAAAATTCAATAAAATGTTCATATAGGTTTACAGCTTTTTGTAAACTTGTCAAAATATCGTAAAACCATGGAAATTTGTTTCTGCTTTACTGATGTCTTTTGTATCGCCAACTAAAAGTGAGACCATACCAGCCAAAGGTGTAACAAGATTTCTAAAAGTAAGGGCATCAATCTGATAATAGCGCGAAGCACCAAAAAATGTTTTTGGCCCCACCCATACTTTTTTAATTCCCAAGAAATTTTAAAAAATGGGGCACAAATTATCTCAACAAAAGTCATCTTATCATAATAATCTACAGAAATAAAAAATGCAGGATGCTTTTGAAGCATACACTATTTACTATATAATTATAGTAAGATTTTGTACAACATACAGCAAAACTTCATGCGAATTATTCTTTTCCATCATTATGACGCTTGTAACAGGGCATGGGCTGGAAAGCAAGTTAATTTCGGTTTTAACTTTTTGCAAGACTTAATAGACTGTACCAATGGTCAGCAGACTGGCAGATGCTGTTCAACACAAAAAAGTTTTACGTTATGCTCATGGAAAAGAAAAATGTCAGTATGTAGTAGGAGGATTGAACATAAGAGGATCAGAGGAAGAAAGATACCTAAGGGTGATCATACACAAGAGTGCAGAGTCATCAAGGCAATGTTCAGATGGAGCAAAAAAGCCAACATGGTGTTAGGAATGATTAAAAGAGCAGTAGTCCGCACTCAGCAGAGAAAATGAAATAATTCTTGAGATATATAAAACACTGGTCAGACCAAACCTTGATTATTGTGTACAAGCATGAAATCCATACTTGACACAAGATATCGAGAAATTTGTGTCAAATACGGAGGAGAGTGACAAATGATACAAGGATTGTACACAAATCTAAAATATGAAGAGAGATTGAATAGATGTGGATTGACAGCAATTGAGACAAGAACAAGAGGTGATTTGATTGAAACCTAAAAAATAATGACAAGGAGGAACACACTGTCAGCACAAAAGCTTTACACATTTACCGCGGACAATAAAACCAGAGGGCACAGATACAAGATATATTAAAAAACAGCTGGTATGACAAGGAAAATGCAAAAATCTAAAAGTTCATGAGTGGTGAACGCAAGGAATGATTTAAATGAAAAGACCGTTGCAATAGACTCAGTAAAAGCATTCTAGGAGAGACTTATGAAATATGGGTCTTACAAAGAAGTAATGAGAAAACAAAGAAGAAAAAAGAGTGTTCCTTACACAGAAGATAGGCCTACTTCTGAACCGCTATTTTTAAGACACGTTGTGTTATGTCATGTTAAGACTCATGTCAATGTATAAGCTATTTGGAACTAATAATTATTTATATATATGTATATGGATATATCTGTAGCGCCTTCACAATTACTTGCTTAATGTGCAAGTTTTGATTCCGTATTTAATCAATGACTAGAAACAACCATAATATATGGCTATAAGATAGTCAAGTACATTTGGCTTGTGACAACAAGGCTAATTCTCATTAGGAATCTACCTATTGAATTTTGACATTAGCCTTGTTATGAACAGCCAAATGTCGAAATTCAATAGGTAGATTCTTAATGGGATGAAAATGTCCAGGTTTAGGTGGAAGAGCAGTACTTAACTGAGCCAACCTTGAGAGTGCCAGGCCAGTGTCCCGGGGTATCATAGTCAACGGGACAACTCGTAAATTGGATTCTCGGGAAACGGTTTCTGTCATACTTAGACGGCAACTGGAAGTCATGGGGCGACGATTGTAGACTCGGATGGTGAGTGGAAGAAAGACTGATCGCGCAAAGACTTACGTAGATCTACAGATCGTCACAGTCTTGAATAAGCCTCCATCACCAAGAGAGCAGTCTTCCGTGCTAGGAACTTCTCATTATTGCTGAGTCGCATTATTGCGGAGTTGGCTAGGAAGTGCATGTCCCAACAGATATTTCCAATAAAACTTGTGCCGTGGGGGGATATCCTGGGTATATGAACCCCGACTTTATTATTGTGGGCCAACTACTAGACTATTTCTTTAGGTAATGATGAATGTTCTACTACAAGAAATGTTCTGTATTTTGGGTGCAAAACAATGCGATACATTATACATGAATGAATAACCAAACATGCATTACTCTCCTTTGCAAATACAGTCTTTTATACCCGCAATAAGCAAGAGCAAATCGTATAAACAAACTTTGAACTACTTGAAATTTATTCACCCACAATATCTTAATCATTAGATATAAAAGTTATTACAGAAACATAAAAATGGAACAGATTTGGGGGCACTGACCACCAAAACTGGGGGCGTTGACACCTAGTTTTAAAACTCGGGCGGTGCCCCTCTGCCTCCGCTTGTTACACCTCTGGCAGATGCAGCGTATGCTACAAACGTGGACAGCGGAAATCGAGTCATTTGCAAAACGTGTGCTTCTCAGCCTTGCCTCTGCTTGATTTCATGTTTTGAGGATTAGGCCTACTATTCACATGCAGACTTCTAGCCAGAATACTGTAGAGTAAACTTGGAGTGTTGAACAAGTTTTTTGCATTTCATAGTCTTTGAATTATTTTTGTCAATAATTAGCGGTGGGGGTATTTAGCGCTTTACGCGATTTCTTGACAATGCCAATACTTTCTTATATGGCGTCGCGCCCGTGTAATAAATGTTCCCGCGGTCAATGTGTTAAGATTCAGTTTAGATAAGAAACTCCAGCGAATCATTCAGAACACACTGCTCATAACCTACGTCTGTAACAGTTAGCTGTATTTCGTTGGCTCTTCAATTATTTCCAGCCCATGCGTAAATCAGCGTGCATATAAGTCTATATATATATATATATATATATATGCTGAAACTATGAAATAAAACGGTGTGATCATATATATATATATATATATATATATATATATTGGCTATGGTTATCTGGCGAAACTGCATGAAACAATCTTCCTCCTCAAATGCCACGTACTCGCCCATCGGCCATCGATCGTCTCTATCATTCTTTAGGATTTCTGTTCGAAATGAAGGCCTCGCCACTTCGGGCTAGCCACCCCAGAAGGAGCTACTCAGAGGCGCTTCCAACGCAACCACGGTGATGCAAATCAGTCTTAGGCAATCATAAACAACTTGTAAAAATGGGGATTAGGCCTAGGCCCCTACTCATTGAAACAGTCGCATTCTCATCCTCCACCTTCATAGTATAGGTCTATTGAGTATTGATCGGCCACCGCAGGTGCCTTATCCGTTCTCTCTGATCGCCATACTAACAGAAGAATTCGATCCCTGGACAACACCTCTGATATGACGCAGCGTTCGTCAAGTATAGTCGACATTGTTAATTCCAACTGACAAACTGTAGTAAGAACATGTTGCATTGTTATATCATCATAATTGTATCTGGCAGAGGTGTAACAAGGTTTTGAAAAGTGGGGGCATAATTAAAAACAATAGTGCGCGAAGCGGAATTTTTTTTTGTGACCCCACTTTTTCAATTTTGCCCCCAGATATTTGAAAAAGAGGGCACAAATTACTTTAACAAAGGTAATCTTAAAAAGTCATTAGTAAAACATAAAAAGAACCGATTTTGAGGCACATAGAAATAAAGCTGGGGCTCTCTGCCCCCCCGCTTGTTACATCTCTGGTATCTGGCTAATTCTTCGGCACATGTAGCTTATGTTGCCCACCTCACAAAATTATGCCGATCTTGAATGGATCGAAGTCCTAAAGAATGTTAGAGACGGTCGATGACGGGCGAGAGGCACTGCGTGGAATTCAGGAGGAAGATGATTCCAGTTTCACAAGAAAAAGAAAATATCAAATGAACTATAAAATAAAGATTAAAAAATAAAAATTATCTATATTAGTAGTTTTATTTCAATTTTATAATATTACATGACTAGGCCCATTACATAGCTCTAGTTTCCAGAAGTTATGACCTAGGCTTAGAGAATTGTGCCATCTGTGACGGAATAACGTGAATTCTGAATAGAAGACTGTTCCTAGGCGGACAATGCAACGCACGGAAGCGTACAATTTGTCTACATTTCTTTGTTTTGTCATAATGATTTAGTTAACTAGTTAAGATATTTTGTTCCAAGTGGTCAATGCATTTTTATAACCGGCTGCTATGATTATCTAGTAAGGGTAGCCATGCTAACGGGACATAATATGGGTTTTTCGATATCCCTATTGTTCCCAACTCATGTAAATCATCTCTAGGGCCTATTATTTAAAAGCGTCATTAACTGTTATGTTGAGTTCAATAAAAACACATGGTTATGATTATATTGCCGTACGGATTCGCGTTACGAGACCACCAAGCCCCGCCGCACGCAACATTGGCTAGAGAAAGAATGGCAGATCTCTTTGACATGCCTCTGCGGTCGGACTCGCTATAAAAGATCTTAACCAAGAACTTCAAGAAGAGATTCCTGGAAATAAAATTCTTTCCTCGAATTGGAACTAGCACAGCATCTGTTGCATGCAGCCTACATTTAAACGTGGAAGAAGTTTCAAAAGTTAGGAGTAAGTAGTGTGGCATAGTTGAAGTCTGACTGTAATCTGAAAGTCCGGCCGGACATCAAGGACTGATTTACCATAGTAATGCAGTGCACATAATGGAGTGGACGAAAGCTGCAGCGGATCCATGGGCAACTTTGTCTCATAAATAGGCCTATGCAGTTGTTTTCCCACAACAAATATGATCATAATAGTAATTTATTACACAGCGTAAAATTTTGATGCATAAATCGTAACAGAGCGGCCAAAAGAATAAAGTAGAATTTGCAGAACAGAATCATAAATCATTCTTACCTTATAATTTGATATTTCCAATCTATTTCATGATTACACATCATCACCAACACGTGTGGCACAAGATTCTCTCACTCAAATCACCTAAGGGCCACAATTCACGTAGAAAATTCTCAACTAACGTGTTGAATAGCAAAGTAATCTATGACATGCGCAAGTGTGATGACAATTCAGTTTTCTACCAGTTTTTTTGCTGAGAAAATACAAATACTACACAAATAAGTTTTTTAAACATCCCTGGTGTCTTTAAGAACTCACACCCTTAAGCAACTGCAAGACAATGCTTATAACAACACTCAACAATTTTCATATAAAGGCAACTGCATGACAATGCACTCTCTCAAGAACTTTCAACTATAAGCAATTGCAAGACATTGCTTAGAACAACACTCCCCAAAGAACTCCCACATATAAGCAACTGCAAGACAATGCTTATAACAACACTCTCTCAAAAAGTTTCACCTATAAGCAACTGCACTTTAACCTATAAGCAATTGCAAGACAATGCTTATAACAACACTCTCTCAAAAACTTTTACCAATAAGCAATTGCAAGACAATGCTTACAACATGTTTTTACAAAACATCAGTTAAAACCAAACAACAAATCATTTGACATAATTAAGTATTACTAGCGATAAATTATTCAGTCACGATTAAAATGATCTTAATATTAACAAGTAAAAAACCAATAACCAATATATTATCTCTATACGTGTCTAGATAACCTCGGACGTACGCGACGCGGTCCTTTGCCAACCTCAAGTCACATCAACAAACACACTATTCCGCCAAAGAAATTTAGAAATCGGGCGTCCGTGCTAGAGTGAATTCTGGCCATATCTTTCTTTGCATTTCACAGTTTTTCACTCATCAACATTCACTTATATGCCTTAAATGCACGGCAATTTCTCAGTGAGGTGGGACTTTAACTATGAACATTTCAAAGTAAAAGAAAAGTTGTTGGAGCTGAGGAGTTGTAAATTCGAAGGCAAGTTTCTAAAAGACAATGACAAAATCATTTTGTTCTCAGCTAAGAGTGTGTTTGGTGCTATATACACAATGCTGGCTGACGTCATAAGCGATAAATGAACCTGAGAAAAGTTCGAAATGTGCAAAGAATAAAGAAAGGTCATAAGAAATTTTGACAGCAGGAAATAGTGGTCAATTGGTCATTCTACTGAGCAACAAAGGTCAAATGTGCAGTGGACACCTACGGGCTTTCAGCCCATGAATCATGATGATGATAATGTAGCAGCAAGTAAAGTTCTCACATAGTTTTTTACCTTCCAAGAACAAACGGACATAAATATGGGTGCTTTCTCTGAGCATGGGAGAAAACAACACTGGCACTAGAGGATATAATCATCTGGATTAATAACGATTTTGTACACGAAAAATAAATCTTTGATGCACAATGAACAAATAACAGCAAAGCAAAAGTGTACTTCCAAGGAGATTAACCAAGTAACTGTCAGTGCCCTAATGTCTGAGGTGTCAACAGCCAGTGCTAATAATTTACATGTGGAAGAAGTTTCATAAGTTAGGAGCGAATAGGTTGGAAAAGCTGAGGTCTGACCGTGTAATCTGGATGTTCGGCAGTACAACAAGGACTGATTTACAATATTGTCCTGATGTGCACATGATGTAGTGGACGAAACCTTCAGCAGATCCGAGGGTTATTGAACAACAGACCAACCAATGGTGCCATGTAATCATTACCAAGAGACCAATCAAAAGCCAGTCTTTGTACAGAAATAGGTAAACTTGGGAGTCTCACCATTGGGACTTTGGACTACAAGGTAACGAAACGCAACTATAATGTGATCGCACTTTGCAGACAGTCCTCAAAGTTTCCATATATGGTACTTGAGACTTGCACTCTGTCGCCTCAAACATATATTCGTTGTGTCCGTTAAGTTGTCATGGTCACTAAAAACATTAAGGAAAGTCTTCCTAGCTTTTGATTAAACATTAAGGCAGCTAATCACGTGGGCAGTAGGCTGCCACTCGCTCACTCGCAGCAGGTACCTCGCGAAAGTTCGTCCATGCACGCTGAAGTTCCCAGCTCAAAATCAGTCGAGAACAGAGAGATCCCACAGCACGACCACACTACACAGGTCCACACACAACTAATATAAAAAGAATGCTAACAAAATCCTAACATTGTTGAATTTCTTCATTAAGGTTTATGGCACTTCATACAACGAATAGAGTGCATAGGTTCAACAGAAATCATACAGAGAGAATGGCAACCTGTGAGTCTGCTTACTGTACTGGAGTCTGCAGTTGCCCGACCCACACCGAACCTAAAAAGCCATTCAATACAGTGTTCAATACAGTATCTGCAATGAAAAAGCATACCATCAAAATGAACAAACATATCTGCCAAGCTAAAAGTCTTTAGTCTCCAGTAGAGAAGTAATTCTATTCCAGTAGACAATGCAAACTTAGATATTTAGAATTAAATGTATCTGCCGACCAACTGAACAAATTCATGCCAAAGAAACACACTTTCACGCAACCATTACATCGTTAGACGAGAATGTGTGAATATATTGATGCGCGACGTATATAAAAAATCATGCAAGTGCTTTGATCAACAAAGCTCCAGACTCAGGAACCCAGACAATCCAACAATTTGGCTAAATAGGCTGCACAGCGCATGACAAGCAAACACACCGGAAAACAAACACTACACATAGCAGCAACACGCTGCAACTCTCCCCACTCTCAACACACCTTCTCATATAGATAATGATCAAGCAGTAGCTTATTGGTTTGGAACCGAACCACGAAAAGGAATTAACTGCACTGAATTTTAAAAGTGCCTCATCTGAAATCGCAGAATTAAAAACCTAGGAATTTGGGCATATTTAAAAAGCAGTAATCAACAAAAGCAGCTATGAGACCTCAACAGCCGCCGAAGTATATTGGAACTTTCTCCAGTCTAACTTCGAATATAATCTTCGTCTCGGCTAATTTCCTTCGCGCAAATAAAGTATATGTACATCAAGGAAGCATTATTCGCCATCAATAACAAAAACTCCTAGCGTATTTCATCCAAACTAAGAGGACGGAGAGAGAGAGAGACAGACAGAGAGAGACAGAGAGAGTCAGAAAGACAAGTTGAGGATATAGGGAAATGGCAGAAGAGAAGAAGGTCGAATGTTGGAGAGAGCGAGCGGAAGAGAGGCGATGACGAATTGAAATTCTAAAGGAATATAGTCTGGTTCCTTATCCCTCCCTCCGGCAGTGGTACTTTGTTTCTGCGAGCATCCACGACAAGAGGCCACAACCAAGGAGCACGACGAGCCAATCAGCTCGGGGGCCCGAGCACTACGACGTCTCGCTGCACTCGTCCAACGTTGCCATGACGAACGTGGAGACGTCAACTTCCAGGGTCTCATACCTGCGGATGAACGGATGCTCCAGCAACTGTTTATAGTTTGGACGCTGGCCAAAATCCTTCTTTAAGCTGGAATATATCAAGAATATATCAATATATATGTGTGTGTATATATATAGATATATATATATAGATATATATAGATATATATATATATATATATATATATATATATATATATATATATATATATAGTTAAATACATCAATATGTAAAAGTATATATATCTATATGTATAGAATATATCAGTATATATTACGAAGGTAAATTATAATCAGTTCTCGTGCTGCAATTGGACGGTAATTATACGTTAAATAATTTCATGCGCATTACTTGTTAATGCAAATTTATATAGCGCCACTACTTAAACCCAGTGCAAATGGGTAGTATTCCAGACCAGACACCAATGGAATGCAGAAAACAGGAATTCAGTTGCCAAATGCGTGTTATGTGTTCGCCTAATGTCTCTGCAAAGAGCAGAAGTAGATAATTACAATCAGTCTTCATGCTGAAATTGTACATTAAATAATTTCATGTGCACTACCTGCAAATGAAAATTTATATAGCACCATGATGAGAGGTATTCAAGACTGTTAAAAAAATAGAGAGAAAACCATTTGCCAAATATGAGTGCTTAGGCTAAAATCTCTCAAAAGGATAACCCCATGCGATTAAGACATCCCAAAAAATAACCACATGCATAACCTCTGTTAATATGGAACCACAAGAAACAACCCAAAGAATAACCTCAGATTAATAAGACACCACATGTTATAAACCCATGTTAATATGGAACCACAAGAAACAACCCAAAGAATAACCTCAGATTAATAAGACACCACATGTTATAAGCCCATGTTAATATGGAACCACAAGAAACAACCCAAAGAATAACCTCAGATTAATAAGACACCACATGTTATAAGCCCATGTTAATATGGAACCACAAGAAACAACCCAAAGAATAACCTCAGATTAATAAGACACCACATGTTATAAACCCATGTTAATATGGAACCACAAGAAACAACTCAAAGAATAACCTCAGATTAATAAGACACCACATGTTATAAACCCATGTTAATATGGAACCACATGAAATAACCCAAAGAATAACCTTAGATTAATAAGACACCACATGTTATAAACCCATGTTAATATGGAACCACATGAAATAACCTAAAGAATAACCTCAGATTAATTACACATCGCATGATAAACCCATGTTAATATTGAGCCACATGAAAAAACCAAAAGAATAACCTCAGGTTAATATGACATCACATGATAAACCCATGTTGATATGGAACCACATAAAATCACCCCATGTTAATATGGAACCACATGAAATAACCGAAAGAATACCCTCAGATTAATTACACATTGCATGATAAACCCATGTTAATATTGAGCCACATGAAAAAACCAAAAGAATAACCTCAGGTTAATATGACATCACATGATAAACCCATGTTAATATGGAACCACATGAAATCACCCCATGTTAATATGGAACCACATGAAATAACCCCAAGAATAACCTCAGGTTAATAAGACATCATATGATAAACCCATGTTAATATGGAACCACATGAAATCACCCCATGTTAATATGGAACCACATGAAATAACCGAAAGAATAACCTCAGATTAATAAGACACCGCATGATAAACCCATGTTAATATGGAACCACATGAAATCATCGAAAGAATAACCTCAGATTAAGAAGACACCACATAATAAACCCATGTTAATATGAAACCACATGAAATAACCGAAAGAATAACCTCAGGTTAATAAGACACCACATGATAAACCCATGTTAATATGGAACCACATGAAATCATTGAAAGAAAAACCTCAGGTTAATAAGACATCACATGAAATATATAACCCAGAGGAAAACAAAAGTCGATAGGGCAGCAGAAGATAACTCCCTGGCCCAACTAACCACTGGATGATGAAGTCTTCAAATTCTGGGCTGAACTTTCCCGCTGGTAGCTTTGGTGGGTCCTCCTTCACGACCTGCTTCAACTGTTCAAACGGGGTCCTCCAAGTGTCGTACGGAAACTTACCTGTCGCCAGCTCAATCTGCAAATAAATTAATAAAGTTCACCCAACTTAATCCAAATTATCAACATTTCAATGGCAGGTCAAAATGGAGAGATGATTGTTTAACCTCTGTGGGATGGTATATAGATGGCCCTAACCAGCAATATATTACTCCCTTCTTCACTCCCTCTTGTTACCAATGGAATACTTGTTTTAAGTATAGGGAAATCTAACTTTGCTTATTTGTTTGGACCAATATTTTGATGGCTAATTTTGATTTTTTTAACATTTTGATGGTAATATACACAGTTACACTCACACAGTTACACACACAGTTACACACACACACACATATATATATATATATATACATAGGCACATAAGTAATTTATTATGTCATTTGAATGTTATATGACTTTGTTTAAAATTGATGCTATTATTTATAACTCTAGTAAGTTGTTGGGCATTGCTTGTAGTCTAATCAGAATACTCTTACTGTTATTTATATGTGTACGTACATGTAGTCACATAACTTCGTCTACCTTTAAACAGAAGCCATTCCAATGATAATTTTAATTATTGAAAGTAGGAACTTGCCATAGAAATGCCAAGACTCCACACGTCGGATTTGATGTCATATCCCTGGCCACTGCTCTCAGGGTTAATTCTCTCCGGCTGCAAGGAAACATAAGAGATATTATCACAAAATCTAATCAAAAACTGCGGAGATTAAACATACATAGACCAATACAACTGCAACGAACGTACGACCAACAGGATGAGTACAAACTTAAAAGACATCAAGGGACCTTCACTTGCTTTGCATAAATACACCCGAAATTTATTAAAATAAGTGTCCAAAATGGAACTGAATAGTATGTTACATACCCATAATTGGGATGGCATTGGTTACATTGAGCAGTCTGCAAGTACAAGTTCGTGACGGTAACTATGAAGGGACTTGAGCAAATCTTTTACTCACAATTGCTCAGTGCTATTGATCAATGTTTGATTATTAGATATTGGTGCTTAATTAAGGCAGACCAAATAATTGCAATACTGTCTTTGCAAGCCATGTCATAAATGGCTCCATAATGAGGTTGTGAATTATTTCCAATTAGTTGTATAGATTATTTTTATTCACATCCCAACTCAATAACAAACGAATTTATGTTAAACAAAACAAAACATAAGGAGTTACTTTGGCATTCAACGGGTGTTCTAAAACACCATCAAAAACATAAGAACCATCTCTCCGACATGCATGGAAACATTCTCAACGGCCCTATATAATTTGAACGCACTTACAGCCATGTATGGCTTGCACCCAGCATCCATCGTCTTGGCAACGGAGTCGACAAGGTTACCGCTGATGCCAAAGTCACAGATTTTGACCTCTCCATTGCGGTTTATCAAGATGTTCGATGGCTTCACGTCTCTGTGAATTACCTTCAGTTCGGACTGCAGGTAGTGCAAGGCTCTTACCACCTGAAAAACCAGTCCAACTAATATTTGCAACCATAAAAAAAATTACAGCCTGAAAAACCAATCGAACTAAACTTTACAACCTGAAAAACCAGTCGAACTAAAATTTACAACCTGAAAAACCAGTTCAACTAAAATGCTATAGAACTTGTCAAGCGATGTGTCCATCACCTCTAAGCCATCACACATTTACCATCTGAAAAGCTAAAGGTAACAGACGTCATATACTTCCTATATGCTTCCATTACCTCCTCCGAAGTGTAAAGCTAAAGGTAGCACATGCTAACATGTGTCTATCAACTCCTATTAAGCATAAATGTTGCAAAGCAAATGAAATGTTCCTTGGAAGCAACAAGACAAATGCCACACACTTGCATACCAATATACACCTACAGAAACTCATTGAAAGTTATTCCTTCCATCAGGTAAGAGCAATAAATTAGCGATTACCGTACACTACCTTTAAACCCAAATGACAGTGTCTGGTATACAGACTATATATGCATATCAGACACTGTTTTTGGTACAGACTGCAGCAAGAGCAATAGAATTTTACCTACCGCAAAAGCAATCATGCCCAAGACATCCTCAGGAATGCTCTTGCCTTTGCTGTACAGCATTCGGTAGAACTTGTCAAGCGATGTGTCCATCACCTCCATACAAATCCAGACATCACCCTGCACCGCAACAAACCAGTTTTATTTAGCATAATTATTTCATTATAATTAACTTTCCTCAGGATTTCAAAATCATTAGAAACATTGCATGAACAAACAATGACAAGTTATAATAGGAGTTGAATTAAACTGTCGACAGCCATGCAAGGCGCCCATTACGTTAAACATCTGATAACACACAACATGCTTATATACTCTACATCCCTTCTCTGCAACTTTGCTACATCCTCTTAGATCCTGTGACTGTCTTGTTATCTTTGTTTTACCATATAAGGACTAAGGCTCAATCCAGATCCTTTACCTGCATAGGCCACTCTCTATTGAATGGCTCTCCCCACCGGACCGCTCCAACAATCTCTCAGGTAAGAGCTTCTTGATATTTCTCAAACCTATAATCCTGCCACCTCATCATGGCCACTCACACTGGGAACACTTCTGAATGGTAATGCTGGGACAAGTGCCGTAGAAAAGGTAAGACCTATACAATAACATATACTATTATTCTTCAACCCCAGGATTATGATACTGAGGACTAAAGTAATAAACGAGCAATCAAATTATGCTCACCTTATGTCCATATTATGCTCACCTAATGCATTCTTATGTCCATATTATGCTCACCTCATGCATTCTTATGTCTATATTATGCTCACCTCATGCATTCTTATGTCTATATTATGCTCACCTCATGCATTCTTATGTCAATATTATGCTCACCTAATGCATACTTATGTCTATATTATGCTCACCTAATGCATTCTTATGTCTAAATTATACTCACCTAATGCATTCTTATGTCTATACTATGCTCACCTCATGCATTCTTATGTCTATATTATGCTCACCTCATGCATTATTATGTAAATATTATGCTCACCGATGCATTCTTATGTCTATATTATGCTCACCTAATGCATTCTTTATGTCTATACTATGCTCAGCTCATGCATTTTTATGCCTATATTATGCTCACCTCATGCATTCTTATGTCTATATTATGCTCACCTCATGCATTTTTATGTCTATATTATACTCACCTAATGCATTCTTATGTCTATCACCTAATGCATTTATATGTTTATATTATGGTCACCTAATGCATTCTTATGTCTATCACCGAATGCATTCTTATGTCTATATTATGCTCACCTAATGCATTCTTATGTCTATATTATGCTCACCTCATGCATTCTTATGTCTATCACCTAATGCATTTATATGTTTATATTATGGTCACCTAATGCATTCTTATGTCTATCACCTAATGCATTCTTATGTCTATATTATGCTCACCTAATGCATTCTTATGTCTATATTATGCTCACCTCATGCATTCTTATGTCTATATTATGCTCACCTAATGCATTCTTATGTCTACATAATGCTCACCTCATGCATTTTTATGTCTATATTATACTCACCTAATGCATTCTTATGTCTATACTATGCTCACCTCATGCATTCTTATGTCTATATTATGCTCACCTCATGCATTATTATGTAAATATTATGCTCACCGAATGCATTCTTATGTCTATATTATGCTCACCAAATGCATTCTTTATGTCTATACTATGCTCAGCTCATGCATTTTTATGTCTATATTATGCTCACCTCATGCATTCTTATGTCTATCACCTAATGCATTCTTATGTCTATATTATGCTCACCTAATGCATTCTTATGTCTATAATATACTCGCCTAATGCATTCTTATGTCTATATTATGCTCACCAAATGCATTCTTATGTCAATATTATGCTCACCCAATGCATTCTTATGTCTATATTATGCTCACCTCATGCATTCTTATGTCTATCACCTAATGCATCTATATGTTTATATTATGGTCACCTAATGCATTCTTATGTCTATATTATACTCACCTAATGCATTCTTATGTCTATACTATGCTCACCTCATGCATTCTTATGTCTATATTATGCTCACCTAATGCATTCTTATGTCTATACTATGCTCAGCTCATGCATTTTTATGTCTATATTATGCTCACCACATGCATTCTTATGTCTATATTATGCTCACCTCATGCATTCTTATGTCTATATTATGCTCACCTCATGCATTTTTATGTCTATATTATACTCACCTAATGCATTCTTATGTCTATCACCTAATGCATTTATATGTTTATATTATGGTCACCTAATGCATTCTTATGTCTATCACCGAATGCATTCTTATGTCTATATTATGCTCACCTAATGCATTCTTATGTCTATATTATGCTCACCTCATGCATTCTTATGTCTATCACCTAATGCATTTATATGTTTATATTATGGTCACCTAATGCATTCTTATGTCTATCACCTAATGCATTCTTATGTCTATATTATGCTCACCTAATGCATTCTTATGTCTATATTATGCTCACCTCATGCATTCTTATGTCTATATTATGCTCACCTAATGCATTCTTATGTCTACATAATGCTCACCTCATGCATTTTTATGTCTATATTATACTCACCTAATGCATTCTTATGTCTATACTATGCTCACCTCATGCATTCTTATGTCTATATTATGCTCACCTCATGCATTATTATGTAAATATTATGCTCACCGAATGCATTCTTATATCTATATTATGCTCACCAAATGCATTCTTTATGTCTATACTATGCTCAGCTCATGCATTTCTATGTCTATATTATGCTCACCTCATGCATTCTTATGTCTATCACCTAATGCATTCTTATGTCTATATTATGCTCACCTAATGCATTCTTATGTCTATAATATACTCGCCTAATGCATTCTTATGTCTATATTACGCTCACCTAATGCATTCTTATGTCTATACTATGCTCAGCTCGTGCATTCTTATGTCAATATTATGCTCACCCAATGCATTCTTATGTCTATCACCTAATGCATCTATATGTTTATATTATGGTCACCTAATGCATTCTTATGTCTATCACCTAATGCATTCTTATGTCTAAATTATGCTCACCTAATGCATTCTTATGTCTATATTATGCTCACCTAATGCATTCTTATGTCTATACTATGCTCAGCTCATGCATTTTTATGTCTATATTATGCTCACCACATGCATTCTTATGTCTATATTATGCTCACCTCATGCATTCTTATGTCTATATTATACTCACCTAATGCATTCTTATGTCTATCACCTAATGCATTTATATGTTTATATTATGGTCACCTAATGCATTCTTATGTCTATCACCTAATGCATTCTTATGTCTATATTATGCTCACCTAATGCATTCTTATGTCTATATTATGCTCAGCTCATGCATTCTTATGTCAATATTATGCTCACCCAATGCATTCCTATGTCTATATTATGCTCACCTCATGCATTCTTATGTCTATACTATGATCACCTAATGCATTCTTATGTCTATACTATGCTCAGCTAATGCATTTTTATGTCTATATTATGCTCACCTCATGCATTCTTATGTCAATATTATGCTCACCTAATGCATTCTTATGTCTAAATTATATTCACCTAATGCATTCTTATACCTATACTATGCTCAGCTCATGCATTTTTATGTCTATATTATGCTCACCTCATGCATTCTTATGTCAATATTATGCTCACCTAATGCATTCTTATGTCTATATTATGCACACCTCATGCATTTATATGTCTATATTATGCTCACCTCATGCATTCTTATGTCTATATTATGCTCACCTCATGCATTCTATTGTCAATATTATGCTCACCTAATGCATTCTTATGTCTACATAATGCTCACCTCATGCATTTTTATGTCTATATTATACTCACCTAATGCATTCTTATGTCTATACTATGCTCACCTAATGCATTCTTATGTCTATATTATGCACACCTCATGCATTTATATGTCTATATTATGCTCACCTCATGCATTCTTATGTCTATATTATGCTCACCTCATGCATTCTATTGTCAATATTATGCTCACCTAATGCATTCTTATGTCTACATAATGCTCACCTCATGCATTTTTATGTCTATATTATACTCACCTAATGCATTCTTATGTCTATACTATGCTCACCTAATGCATTCTTATGTCTATATTATGCTCACCTCATGCATTCTTATGTCTATACTATGCTCACCTAATGCATTCTTATGTCTATATTATGCTCACCTCATGCATTATTATGTAAATATTATGCTCACCGAATGCATTCTTATGTCTATATTATGCTCACCAAATGCATTCTTTATGTCTATACTATGCTCAGCTCATGCATTTTTATGTCTATATTATGCTCACCTCATGCATTCTTATGTCTATCACCTAATGCATTCTTATGTCTATATTATGCTCACCTAATGCATTCTTATGTCTATAATATACTCGCCTAATGCATTCTTATGTCTATATTATGCTCACCAAATGCATTCTTATGTCAATATTATGCTCACCCAATGCATTCTTATGTCTATATTATGCTCACCTCATGCATTCTTAGGTCTATACTATGACCACCTCATGCATTTCTCTGTCTATATTACGCTCACCTAATGCATTTTTATGTCTATATTATACTCACCTAATGCATTCTTATGTCTATACTATGCTCAGCTCATGCATTTTTATGTCTATATTATGCTCACCTCATGCATTCTTATGTCAATATCATACTCACCTAATGCATTCTTATGTCTAAATTTGCTCAGCTCATGCATTTTTATGTCTATATTATGCTCACCTCATGCATTCTTATGTCAATATCATGCTCACCTAATGCATTCTTATGTCTAAATAATGCTCAGCTCATGCATTTTTATGTCTATATTATGCTCACCACATGCATTCTTATGTCAATATTATGCTCACCCAATGCATTCTTATGTCTATATTATGCTCACCTAATGCATTCGAATGTCTATATTATGCTCACCTAATGCATTCTTATGTCTATATTATACTCACCTAATGCATTCTTATGTCTATCACCTAATGCATTTATATGTTTATATTATGGTCACCTAATGCATTCTTATGTCTATCACCTAATGCATTCTTATGTCGATATTATGCTCACCTAATGCATTCTTATGTCTATATTATACTGACCTAATGCATTCTTATGTCTATACTATGCTCAGCTCATGCATTTTTATGTCTATATTATGCTCACCTAATGCATTTTTATGTCTATATTATGCTCACCTAATACATTCTTATGTCTATACTATGCTCAGCTCATGCAATTTTATGTCTATATTATGCTCACCTCATGCATTCTTATGTCAATATTATGCTCACCTAATGCATTCTTATGTCTAAATTATATTCACCTAATGCATTCTTATACCTATACTATGCTCAGCTCAGGCATTTTTATGTCTATATTATGCTCACCTCATGCATTCTTATGTCAATATTATGCTCACCTAATGCATTCTTATGTCTATATTATGCTAACCTCATGCATTTATATGTCTATATTATGCTCACCTCATGCATTCTTATGTCTATATTATGCTCACCTCATGCATTCTAATGTCAATATTATGCTCACCTAATGCATTCTTATGTCTACATAATGCTCACCTCATGCATTTTTATGTCTATATTATACTCACCTAATGCATTCTTATGTCTATACTATGCTCACCTCATGCATTCTTATGTCTATATTATGCTCACCTCATGCATTATTATGTAAATATTATGCTCACCGAATGCATTCTTATGTCTATATTATGCTCACCAAATGCATTCTTTATGTCTATACTATGCTCAGCTCATGCATTTTTATGTCTATATTATGCTCACCTCATGCATTCTTATGTCTATCACCTAATGCATTCTTATGTCTATATTATGCTCACCTAATGCATTCTTATGTTTATAATATACTCGCCTAATACATTCTCATGTCTATATTATGCTCACCAAATGCATTCTTATGTCAATATTATGCTCACCCAATGCATTCTTATGTCTATATTATGCTCACCTCATGCATTCTTAGGTCTATACTATGACCACCTCATGCATTTTTCTGTCTATATTACGCTCACCTAATGCATTTTTATGTCTATATTATACTCACCTAATGCATTCTTATGTCTCTACTATGCTCAGCTCATGCATTTTTATGTCTATATTATGCTCACCTCATGCATTCTTATGTCAATATCATACTCACCTAATGCATTCTTATGTCTAAATTTTGCTCAGCTCATGCATTTTTATGTCTATATTATGCTCACCTCATGCATTCTTATGTCAATATCATGCTCACCTAATGCATTCTTATGTCTAAATAATGCTCAGCTCATGCATTTTTATGTCTATATTATGCTCACCACATGCATTCTTATGTCAATATTATGCTCACCCAATGCATTCTTATGTCTATATTATGCTCACCTAATGCATTCGAATGTCTATATTATGCTCACCTAATGCATTCTTATGTCTATATTATACTCACCTAATGCATTCTTATGTCTATCACCTAATGCATTTATATGTTTATATTATGGTCACCTAATGCATTCTTATGTCTATCACCTAATGCATTCTTATGTCGATATTATGCTCACCTAATGCATTCTTATGTCTATATTATACTGACCTAATGCATTCTTATGTCTATACTATGCTCAGCTCATGCATTTTTATGTCTATATTATGCTCACCTAATGCATTCTTATGTCTATATTATGCTCACCTCATGCATTCTTATGTCTATATTATGCTCACCTCATGCATTCTTATGTCAATATTATGCTCACCTAATGCATTCTTATGTTTATATTATGCACACCTCATGCATTTTTATGTCTATATTATGCTCACCTCATGCATTCTTATGTCTATATTATGCTCACCTCATGCATTCTTATGTTAATATTATGCTCACCTAATGCATTCTTATGTCTATATTATGCACACCTCATGCATTTTTATGTCTATATTATGCTAACCTCATGCATTCTTATGTCTATATTATGCTCACCTCATGCATTCTTATGTCAATATTATGCTCACCTAATGCATACTTATGTCTATATTATGCTCACCTAATGCATTCTTATGTCTATACTATGCTCAGCACAAGCATTTTCATGTCTATATTATGCTCACCTAATGCATTCTAATGTCTATATTATGCTCACCCAATGCATTTTTATGTCTATATTATACTCACCTAATGCATTCTTATGTCTATACTATGCTCACCTCATGCATTCTTATGTCTATATTATGCTCACCTCATGCATTATTATGTAAATATTATGCTCACCCAATGCATTCTTATGTCAATACTATGCTCAGCTCATGCATTCTTATGTCTATATTATGCTCACCTCATGCATTCTTATGTCTATATCATGCTCACCTCATGCATTCTTATGTCAATATTATGCTCACCTAATGCATTCTTATGTCTAAATTATACTCGCCTAATGCATTCTTATGTCAATATTATGCTCACCTAATGCATTCTTATGTCTATATTATGCTCACCTCTTGCATTCTTATGTCTATATTATGCTGACCTCATGCATTCTTATGTCAATATTATGCTCACCTAATGCATTCTTATGTCTATATTTATTGCTTCACCTCATGCATTCTCATGTCTATACTATGATCACCTCATGCATTTTTATGTCTATATTATGCTCACCTAATGCATTTTTATGCTTATATCATACTCACCTAATGCATTCTGATGTCTATCACCTAATGCATTTATATGTTTATATTATGGTCACCTAATGCATACTTATGTCTATACTATGCTCACCTAATGCATACTTATGTCTATATTATGCTCACCTAATGCATTCTTATGTCTATACTATGCTCAGCACATGCATTTTTATGTCTATATTATGCTCACCTCATGCATTCTTATGTCTATATTATGCTCACCTCAAGCATTATTATGTAAATATTATGCTCACCTCATGCATTCTTATGTCTATATTATGCTCACCTCATGCATTCTTATGTCAATATTATGCTCACCTAATGCATTCTTATGTTTATATTATGCACACCTCATGCATTTTTATGTCTATATTATGCTCACCTCATGCAATCTTATGTCTATATAATGCTCACCTCATGCATTCTTATGTCAATATTATGCTCACCAAATGCATACTTATGTCTAAATTATGCTCACCTCATGCATTCTTATATCTATACTATGCTCAGCTCATGCATTTTTATGTCTATATTATGCTCACCTCATGCATTCTTATGTCAATATTATGCTCACCTAATGCATTCTTATGTCTATATTATGAACACCTCATGCATTTTTATGACTATATTATGCTCACCTCATGCATTCATATGTCTATATTATGCTCACCTCATGCATTCTTATGTCAATATTATGCTCACCTAATGCATACTTATGTCTATATTATGCTCACCTAATGCATTCTTATGTCTATACTATGCTCAGCACATGCATTTTTATGTCTATATTATGCTCACCTTATGCATTCTAATGTCTATATTATGCTCACCTCATGCATTTTTATGTCTATATTATACTCACCTAATGCATTCTTATGTCTATACTATGCTCACCTCATGCATTCTTATGTCTATATTATGCTCACCTCATGCATTATTATGTAAATATTATGCTCACCGAATGCATTCTTATCTCTATATTATGCTCACCTAATGCATTCTTTATGTCTATACTATGCTCAGCTCATGCATTTTTATGTCTATATTATGCTCACCTCATGCAATCTTATGTCTATACTATGCTCAGCTCATGCATTCTTATGTGTATATTATGCTCACCTCATGCATTTTTATGTCTATATTATACTCACCTAATGCATTCTTATGTCTATCACCTAATGCATTCTTTATGTCTATACTATGCTCAGCTCATGCATTTTTATGTCTATATTATGCTCACCTCATGCATTCTTATGTCTATACTATGCTCAGCCCATGCATTCTTATGTCTATATTATGCTCACCTCATGCATTTTTATGTCTATATTATGCTCACCTAATGCATTCTTATGTCTATAATATACTCGCCTAATGCATTCTTATGTCTATATTATGCTCACCTAATGCATTCTTATGTCTATATTATACTCACCTAATGCATTCTTATGTCTATACTATGCTCAGCTCATGCATTTTTATGTCTATATTATGCTCACCTCATGCATTCTTATGTCAATATTATGCTCAGCTCATGCATTCTTATGTCAATATTATGCTCACCTAATGCATTCTTATGTCTATATTATGCTCACCTCATGCATTCTTATGTCTATATTATGCTCACCTCATGCATTCTTATGTCAATATTATGCTCACCTAATGCATTCTTATGTCTATATTATGCTCACATCTTGCATTCTTATGTCTATATTATGCTCACCTCATGCATTCTTATGTCAATATTATGCTCACCTAATGCATTCTTATGTCTATATTATGCTCACCTCATGCATTCTTATGTCTATACAATGATCACCTCATGCATTTTTATGTCTATATTATGCTCACCTAATGCATTTTTATGCCTTTATCATACTCACCTAATGCATTCTGATGTCTATCACCTAATGCATTTATATGTTTATATTATGGTCACCTAATGCATACTTATGTCTATATTATGCTCACCTAATGCATTCTTATGTCTATACTATGCTCAGCACATGCATTTTTATGTCTATATTATGCTCACCTTATGCATTCTAATGTCTATATTATGCTCACCTCATGCATTTTTATGTCTATATTATACTCACCTAATGCATTCTTATGTCTATACTATGCTCACCTCATGCATTCTTATGTCTATACTATGCTCAGCTCATGCATTTTTATGTCTATATTATGCTCACCTCATGCATTCTTATGTCAATATTATGCTCAGCTCATGCATTCTTATGTCTATATTATGCTCACCTCATGCATTCTTATGTCTATATCATGCTCACCTCATGCATTCTTATGTCAATATTATGCTCACCTAATGCATTCTTATGTCTATATTATACTCGCCTAATGCATTCTTATGTCAATATTATGCTCACCTAATGCATTCTTATGTCTATATTATGCTCACATCTTGCATTCTTATGTCTATATTATGCTCACCTCATGCATTCTTATGTCAATATTATGCTCACCTAATGCATACTTATGTCTAAATTATGCTCACCTCATGCATTCCTATATCTATACTATGCTCAGCTCATGCATTTTTATGTCTATATTATGCTCACCTCATGCATTCTTATGTCAATATTATGCTCACCTAATGCATTCTTATGTCTATATTATGCACACCTCATGCATTTTTATGTCTATATTATGCTCACCTCATGCATTCTTATGTCTATATTATGCTCACCACATGCATTCTTATGTCTATATTATGCTCACCTCATGCATTCTTACGTCTATACTATGCTCAGCACATGCATTTTTATGTCTATATTATGATCACCTAATGCATTCTAATGTCTATATTATGCTCACCTCATGCATTTTTATGTCTATATTATACTCACCTAATGCATTCTTATGTCTATACTATGCTCACCTCATGCATTCTTATGTCTATATTATGCTCACCTCATGCATTATCATGTAAATATTATGCTCACCGAATGCATTCTTATGTCTATATTATGCTCACCTAATGCATTCTTTATGTCTATACTATGCTCAGCTCATGCATTTTTATGTCTATATTATGCTCACCTCATGCATTCTTATGTCTATACTATGCTCAGCTCATGCATTCTTATGTCTATATTATGCTCACCTCATGCATTTTTATGTCTATATTATGCTCACCTAATGCATTCTTATGTCTATACTATGCTCAGCACATGCATTTTTATGTCTATATTATGCTCACCTAATGCATTCTAATGTCTATATTATGCTCACCTCATGCATTTTTATGTCTATATTATACTCACCTAATGCATTCTTATGTCTATACTATGCTCACCTCATGCATTCTTATGTCTATATTAGGCTCACCTCATGCATTATTATGTAAATATTATGCTCACCGAATGCATTCTTATCTCTATATTATGCTCACCTAATGCATTCTTTATGTCTATACTATGCTCAGCTCATGCATTTTTATGTCTATATTATGCTCACCTCATGCATTCTTATGTCTATACTATGCTCAGCTCATGCATTCTTATGTCTATATTATGCTCACCTCATGCATTTTTATGTCTATATTATACTCACCTAATGCATTCTTATGTCTATCACCTAATGCATTCTTATGTCTATATTATGCTCACCTAATGCATTCTTATGTCTATAATATACTCGCCTAATGCATTCTTATGTCTATATTATGCTCACCTAATGCATTCTTATGTCTATATTATACTCACCTAATGCATTCTTATGTCTATACTATGCTCAGCTCATGCATTTTTATGTCTATATTATGCTCACCTCATGCAGTCTTATGTCAATATTATGCTCAGCTCATGCATTCTTATGTCTATACTATGCTCACCTCATGCATTCTTATGTCTATATCATGCTCACCTCATGCATTCTTATGTCAATATTATGCTCACCTCATGCATTCTTATGTCTATATCATGCTCACCTCATGCATTCTTATGTGAATATTATGCTCACCTAATGCATTCTTATGTCTATATTATACTCGCCTAATGCATTCTTATGTCAATATTATGCTCACCTAATG
The DNA here is from genome assembly GCA_959347315.1 of Bimastos eiseni. Taxonomy (NCBI): domain Eukaryota; kingdom Metazoa; phylum Annelida; class Clitellata; order Crassiclitellata; family Lumbricidae; genus Bimastos; species Bimastos eiseni. Next base: position 1,460,775 of record OY365817.1, read on the forward strand.
CATTCTTATGTCTATATTATGCTCACATCTTGCATTCTTATGTCTATATTATGCTCACCTCATGCATTCTTATGTCAATATTATGCTCACCTAATGCATTCTTATGTCTATATTATGCTCACCTCATGCATTCTTATGTCTATACTATGATCACCTCATGCATTTTTATGTCTATATTATGCTCACCTAATGCATTTTTATGCCTTTATCATACTCACCTAATGCATTCTGATGTCTATCACCTAATGCATTTATATGTTTATATTATGGTCACCTAATGCATACTTATGTCTATATTATGCTCACCTAATGCATACTTATGTCTATATTATGCTCACCTAATGCATTCTTATGTCTATACTATGCTCAGCACATGCATTTTTATGTCTATATTATGCTCACCTCATGCATTCTTATGTCTATATTATGCTCACCTCATGGATTATTATGTAAATATTATGCTCACCTCATGCATTCTTATGTCTATATTATGCTCACCTCATGCATTCTTATGTCAAAATTATGCTCACCTAATGCATTCTTATGTTTATATTATGCACACCTCATGCATTTTTATGTCTATATTATGCTCACCTCATGCATTCTTATGTCTATATAATGCTCACCTCATGCATTCTTATGTCAATATTATGCTCACCTAATGCATACTTATGTCTAAATTATGCTCACCTCATGCATTCCTATATCTATACTATGCTCAGCTCATGCATTTTTATGTCTATATTATGCTCACCTCATGCATTCTTATGTCAATATTATGCTCACCTAATGCATTCTTATGTCTATATTATGCACACCTCATGCATTTTTATGTCTATATTATGCTCACCTCATGCATTCTTATGTCTATATTATGCTCACCACATGCATTCTTATGTCTATATTATGCTCACCTAATGCATTCTTATGTCTATACTATGCTCAGCACATGCATTTTTATGTCTATATTATGCTCACCTAATGCATTCTAATGTCTATATTATGCTCACCTCATGCTTTTTCATGTCTATATTATACTCACCTAATGCATTCTTATGTCTATACTATGCTCACCTCATGCATTCTTACGTCTATATTATGCTCACCTCATGCATTATTATGTAAATATTATGCTCACCGAATGCATTCTTATGTCTATATTATGCTCACCTAATGCATTCTTTATGTCTATACTATGCTCAGCTCATGCATTTTTATGTCTATATTATGCTCACCTCATGCATTCTTATGTCTATACTATGCTCAGCTCATGCATTCTTATGTCTATATTATGCTCACCTCATGCATTTTTATGTCTATAATATGCTCACCTAATGCATTCTTATGTCTATACTATGCTCAGCACATGCATTTTTATGTCTATATTATGCTCACCTAATGCATTCTTATGTTTATATTATGCACACCTCATGCATTTTTATGTCTATATTATGCTCACCTCATGCAATCTTATGTCTATATAATGCTCACCTCATGCATTCTTATGTCAATATTATACTCACCAAATGCATACTTATGTCTAAATTATGCTCACCTCATGCATTCCTATATCTATACTATGCTCAGCTCATGCATTTTTATGTCTATATTATGCTCACCTCATGCATTCTTATGTCAATATTATGCTCACCTAATGCATTCTTATGTCTATATTATGCACACCTCATGCATTTTTATGTCTATATTATGCTCACCTCATGCATTCTTATGTCTATATTATGCTCACCTCATGCATTCTTATGTCTATATTATGCTCAGCTCATGCATTCTTATGTCTATATTATGCTCACCTCATGCATTTTTATGTCTATATTATACTCACCTAATGCATTCTTATGTCTATCACCTAATGCATTCTTATGTCTATATTATGCTCACCTAATGCATTCTTATGTCTATAATATACTCGCCTAATGCATTCTTATGTCTATATTATACTCACCTAATGCATTCTTATGTCTATACTATGCTCAGCTCATGCATTTTTATGTCTATATTATGCTCACCTCATGCATTCTTATGTCAATATTATGCTCAGCTCATGCATTCTTATGTCTATATTATGCTCACCTCATGCATTCTTATGTCTATATCATGCTCACCTCATGCATTCTTATGTCAATATTATGCTCACCTAATGCATTCTTATGTCTATATTATACTCGCCTAATGCATTCTTATGTCTATATTATGCTCACCTCATGCATTCTTATGTCAATATTATGCTCACCTAATGCATTCTTATGTCTATATTATGCTCACCTCATGCATTCTTATGTCTATACTATGATCACCTCATGCATTATTATGTCTATATTATGCTCACCTAATGCATTTTTATGCTTATATCATACTCACCTAATGCATTCTGATGTCTATCACCTAATGCATTTATAGGTTTATATTATGGTCACCTAATGCATACTTATGTCTATATTATGCTCACCTAATGCATACTTATGTCTATATTATGCTCACCTAATGCATTCTTATGTCTATACTATGCTCAGCACATGCAGTTTTATGTCTATATTATGCTCACCTAATGCATTCTTATGTCTATATAATGCTCACCTCATGCATTTTTATGTCTATATTATACTCACCTAATGCATTCTTATGTCTATACTATGCTCACCTCATGCATTCTTATGTCTATATTATGCTCACCTCATGCATTATTATGTAAATATTATGCTCACCGAATGCATTCTTATGTCTATATTATGCTCACCTAATGCATTCTTTATGTCTATACTATGCTCAGCTCATGCATTTTTATGTCTATATTATGCTCACCTCATGCATTCTTATGTCTATACTATGCTCAGCTCATGCATTCTTATGTCTATATTATGCTCACCTCATGCATACTTATGTCTATATTATACTCACCTAATGCATTCTTATGTCTATCACCTAATGCATTTATATGTCTATATTATGGTCACCTAATGCATTCTTATGTCTATCACCTAATGCATTCTTAAGTCTATATTATGCTCACCTAATGCATTCTTATGTCTATAATATACTCGCCTAATGCATTCTTATGTCTATATTATGCTCACCAAATGCATTCTTATGTCTATATTATACTCACCTCATGCATTCTTATGTCTATACTATGCTCAGCTCATGCATTTTTATGTCTATATTATGCTCACCTCATGCATTCTTATGTCGATATTATGCTCACCTCATGCATTCTTATGTCAATATTATGCTCACCCAATGCATTCTTATGTCTATATTATGCTCACCTCATGCATTCTTATGTCTATACTATGATCACCTCATGCATTTTTATGTCTATATTATGCTCAACTAATGCATTTTTATGTCTATATTATACTCACCTAATGCATTCTGGTGTCTATCACCTAATGCATTTATATGTTTATATTATGGTCACCTAATGCATTCTTATGTCTAACACCTAATGCATTCTTATGTCTATATTATGCTCACCTAACGCATTCTTATGTCTATATTATGCTCACCTCATGCATTCTTATGTCTATATTAAGCTCACCTAATGCATTCTTATGTCTATACTATGCTCAGCTCATGCATTTTTATGTCTATATTATACTCACCTAATGTATTCTTATGTCTATCATCTAATGCATTTATATGTTTATATTATGGTCACCTAATGCATTCTTATGTCTATCACCTAATGCATTCTTATGTCTATACTATGCTCAGCTCATGCATTTTTATGTCTATATTATGCTCACCACATGCATTCTTATGTCAATATTATGCTCACCCAATGCATTCTTATGTCTATATTATGCTCACCTAATGCATTCTTATGTCTATATTATGCTCACCTAATGCATT
>OY365817.1:1464844-1529844 GCA_959347315.1 Bimastos eiseni
TCTATACTATGCTCAGCTCATGCATTTTTATGTCTATATTATGCTCACCACATGCATTCTTATGTCAATATTATGCTCACCCAATGCATTCTTATGTCTATATTATGCTCACCTAATGCATTCTTATGTCTATATTATGCTCACCTAATGCATTCTTATGTCTATATTATACTCACCTAATGCATTCTTATGTCTATCACCTAATGCATTTATATGTTTATATTATACTCACCTAATGCATTCTTATGTCTATCACCTAATGCATTCTTATGTCGATATTATGCTCACCTAATGCATTCTTATGTCTATATTATACTCACCTAATGCATTCTTATGTCTATCACCTAATGCATTCTTATGTCTATATTATGCTCACCTAATGCATTCTTATGTCTATAATATACTCGCCTAATGCATTCTTATGTCTATATTATGCTCACCTAATGCATTCTTATGTCTAAATTATACTCACCTAATGCATTCTTATGTCTATACTATGCTCAGCTCATGCATTTTTATGTCTATATTATGCTCACCTCATGCATTCTTATGTCTATATCATGCTCACCTCATGCATTCTTATGTGAATATTATGCTCACCTAATGCATTCTTATGTCTATATTATACTCGCCTAATGCATTCTTATGTCAATAGTATGCTCACCTAATGCATTCTTATGTCTATATTATGCTCACCTCTTGCATTCTTATGTCTATATTATGCTCACCTCATGCATTCTTATGTCAATATTATGCTCACCTAATGCATTCTTATGTCTATATTATGCTCACCTCATGCATTCTTATGTCTATACTATGATCACCTCATGCATTTTTATGTCTATATTATGCTCACCTAATGCATTTTTATGCCTTTATCATACTCACCTAATGCATTCTGATGTCTATCACCTAATGCATTTATATGTTTATATTATGGTCACCTAATGCATACTTATGTCTATATTATGCTCACCTAATGCATACTTATGTCTATATTATGCTCACCTAATGCATTCTTATGTCTATACTATGTTCAGCACATGCATTTTTATGTCTATATTATGCTCACCTCATGCATTCTTATGTCTATATTATGCTCACCTCATGGATTATTATGTAAATATTATGCTCACCTCATGCATTCTTAAGTCTATATTATGCTCACCTCATGCATTCTTATGTCAAAATTATGTTCACCTAATGCATTCTTATGTTTATATTATGCACACCTCATGCATTTTTATGTCTATATTATGCTCACCTCATGCAATCTTATGTCTATATAATGCTCACCTCATGCATTCTTATGTCAATATTATGCTCACCAAATGCATACTTATGTCTAAATTATGCTCACCTCATGCATTCCTATATCTATACTATGCTCAGCTCATGCATTTTTATGTCTATATTATGCTCACCCCATGCATTCTTATGTCAATATTATGCTCACCCAATGCATTCTTATGTTTATATTATGGTCACCTAATGCATTCTTATGTCTATCACCTAATGCATTCTTATGTCTATATTATGCTCACCTCACGCATTCTTATGTCTATATTATGCTCACCTCATGCATTCTTATGTCTATATTAAGCTCACCTAATGCATTCTTATGTCTATACTATGCTCAGCTCATGCATTTTTATGTCTATATTATACTCACCTAATGTATTCTTATGTCTATCACCTAATGCATTTATATGTTTATATTATGCTCACCGAATGCATTCTTATGTCTATATTATGCTCACCTAATGCATTCTTTATGTCTATACTATGCTCAGCTCATGCATTTTTATGTCTATATTATGCTCACCTCATGCATTCTTATGTCTATACTATGCTCAGCTCATGCATTCTTATGTCTATATTATGCTCACCTCATGCATTTTTATGTCTATATTATGCTCACCTAATGCATTCTTATGTCTATACTATGCTCAGCACATGCATTTTTATGTCTATATTATGCTCACCTAATGCATTCTAATGTCTATATTATGCTCACCTCATGCATTTTTATGTCTATATTATACTCACCTAATGCATTCTTATGTCTATACTATGCTCACCTCATGCATTCTTATGTCTATATTATGCTCACCTCATGCATTATTATGTAAATATTATGCTCACCGAATGCATTCTTATGTCTATATTATGCTCACCTAATGCATTCTTTATGTCTATACTATGCTCAGCTCATGCATTTTTATGTCTATATTATGCTCACCTCATGCAATCTTATGTCTATACTATGCTCAGCTCATGCATTCTTATGTGTATATTATGCTCACCTCATGCATTTTTATGTCTATATTATACTCACCTAATGCATTCTTATGTCTATCACCTAATGCATTCTTTATGTCTATACTATGCTCAGCTTATGCATTTTTATGTCTATATTATGCTCACCTCATGCATTCTTATGTCTATACTATGCTCAGCTCATGCATTCTTATGTCTATATTATGCTCACCTCATGCATTTTTATGTCTATATTATACTCACCTAATGCATTCTTATGTCTATCACCTAATGCATTCTTATGTCTATATTATGCTCACCTAATGCATTCTTATGTCTATAATATACTCGCCTAATGCATTCTTATGTCTATATTATGCTCACCTAATGCATTCTTATGTCTAAATTATACTCACCTAATGCATTCTTATGTCTATACTATGCTCACCTCATGCATTCTTATGTCTATATTATGCTCACCTCATGCATTATTATGTAAATATTATGCTCACCGATGCATTCTTATGTCTATATTATGCTCACCTAATGCATTCTTTATGTCTATACTATGCTCAGCTCATGCATTTTTATGCCTATATTATGCTCACCTCATGCATTCTTATGTCTATATTATGCTCACCTCATGCATTTTTATGTCTATATTATACTCACCTAATGCATTCTTATGTCTAACACCTAATGCATTTATATGTTTATATTATGGTCACCTAATGCATTCTTATGTCTATCACCGAATGCATTCTTATGTCTATATTATGCTCACCTAATGCATTCTTATGTCTATATTATGCTCACCTCATGCATTCTTATGTCTATCACCTAATGCATTTATATGTTTATATTATGGTCACCTAATGCATTCTTATGTCTATCACCTAATGCATTCTTATGTCTATATTGTGCTCACCTAATGCATTCTTATGTCTATATTATGCTCACCTCATGCATTCTTATGTCTATATTATGCTCACCTAATGCATTCTTATGTCTACATAATGCTCACCTCATGCATTTTTATGTCTATATTATACTCACCTAATGCATTCTTATGTCTATACTATGCTCACCTCATGCATTCTTATGTCTATATTATGCTCACCTCATGCATTATTATGTAAATATTATGCTCACCGAATGCATTCTTATGTCTATATTATGCTCACCAAATGCATTCTTTATGTCTATACTATGCTCAGCTCATGCATTTTTATGTCTATATTATGCTCACCTCATGCATTCTTATGTCTATCACCTAATGCATTCTTATGTCTATATTATGCTCACCTAATGCATTCTTATGTCTATAATATACTCGCCTAATGCATTCTTATGTCTATATTATGCTCACCAAATGCATTCTTATGTCAATATTATGCTCACCCAATGCATTCTTATGTCTATATTATGCTCACCTCATGCATTCTTATGTCTATCACCTAATGCATCTATATGTTTATATTATGGTCACCTAATGCATTCTTATGTCTATATTATACTCACCTAATGCATTCTTATGTCTATACTATGCTCACCTCATGCATTCTTATGTCTATATTATGCTCACCTAATGCATTCTTATGTCTATACTATGCTCAGCTCATGCATTTTTATGTCTATATTAAGCTCACCACATGCATTCTTATGTCTATATTATGCTCACCTCATGCATTCTTATGTCTATATTATGCTCACCTCATGCATTTTTATGTCTATATTATACTCACCTAATGCATTCTTATGTCTATCACCTAATGCATTTATATGTTTATATTATGGTCACCTAATGCATTCTTATGTCTATCACCGAATGCATTCTTATGTCTATATTATGCTCACCTAATGCATTCTTATGTCTATATTATGCTCACCTCATGCATTCTTATGTCTATCACCTAATGCATTTATATGTTTATATTATGGTCACCTAATGCATTCTTATGTCTATCACCTAATGCATTCTTATGTCTATATTATGCTCACCTAATGCATTCTTATGTCTATATTATGCTCACCTCATGCATTCTTATGTCTATATTATGCTCACCTAATGCATTCTTATGTCTACATAATGCTCACCTCATGCATTTTTATGTCTATATTATACTCACCTAATGCATTCTTATGTCTATACTATGCTCACCTCATGCATTCTTATGTCTATATTATGCTCACCTCATGCATTATTATGTAAATATTATGCTCACCGAATGCATTCTTATATCTATATTATGCTCACCAAATGCATTCTTTATGTCTATACTATGCTCAGCTCATGCATTTCTATGTCTATATTATGCTCACCTCATGCATTCTTATGTCTATCACCTAATGCATTCTTATGTCTATATTATGCTCATCTAATGCATTCTTATGTCTATAATATACTCGCCTAATGCATTCTTATGTCTATATTACGCTCACCTAATGCATTCTTATGTCTATACTATGCTCAGCTCGTGCATTCTTATGTCAATATTATGCTCACCCAATGCATTCTTATGTCTATCACCTAATGCATCTATATGTTTATATTATGGTCACCTAATGCATTCTTATGTCTATCACCTAATGCATTCTTATGTCTAAATTATGCTCACCTAATGCATTCTTATGTCTATATTATGCTCACCTAATGCATTCTTATGTCTAAACTATGCTCAGCTCATGCATTTTTATGTCTATATTATGCTCACCACATGCATTCTTATGTCTATATTATGCTCACCTCATGCATTCTTATGTCTATATTATACTCACCTAATGCATTCTTATGTCTATCACCTAATGCATTTATATGTTTATATTATGGTCACCTAATGCATTCTTATGTCTATCACCTAATGCATTCTTATGTTTATATTATGGTCACCTAATGCATTCTTATGTCTATCACCTAATGCATTCTTATGTCTATACTATGCTCAGCTCATGCATTTTTATGTCTATATTATGCTCACCACATGCATTCTTATGTCAATATTATGCTCACCCAATGCATTCTTATGTCTATATTATGCTCACCTAATGCATTCTTATGTCTATATTATGCTCACCTAATGCATTCTTATGTCTATATTATACTCACCTAATGCATTCTTATGTCTATCACCTAATGCATTTATATGTTTATATTATACTCACCTAATGCATTCTTATGTCTATCACCTAATGCATTCTTATGTCGATATTATGCTCACCTAATGCATTCTTATGTCTATATTATACTCACCTAATGCATTCTTATGTCTATCACCTAATGCATTCTTATGTCTATATTATGCTCACCTAATGCATTCTTATGTCTATAATATACTCGCCTAATGCATTCTTATGTCTATATTATGCTCACCTAATGCATTCTTATGTCTAAATTATACTCACCTAATGCATTCTTATGTCTATACTATGCTCAGCTCATGCATTTTTATGTCTATATTATGCTCACCTCATGCATTCTTATGTCTATATCATGCTCACCTCATGCATTCTTATGTGAATATTATGCTCACCTAATGCATTCTTATGTCTATATTATACTCGCCTAATGCATTCTTATGTCAATATTATGCTCACCTAATGCATTCTTATGTCTATATTATGCTCACCTCTTGCATTCTTATGTCTATATTATGCTCACCTCATGCATTCTTATGTCAATATTATGCTCACCTAATGCATTCTTATGTCTATATTATGCTCACCTCATGCATTCTTATGTCTATACTATGATCACCTCATGCATTTTTATGTCTATATTATGCTCACCTAATGCATTTTTATGCCTTTATCATACTCACCTAATGCATTCTGATGTCTATCACCTAATGCATTTATATGTTTATATTATGGTCACCTAATGCATACTTATGTCTATATTATGCTCACCTAATGCATACTTATGTCTATATTATGCTCACCTAATGCATTCTTATGTCTATACTATGTTCAGCACATGCATTTTTATGTCTATATTATGCTCACCTCATGCATTCTTATGTCTATATTATGCTCACCTCATGGATTATTATGTAAATATTATGCTCACCTCATGCATTCTTAAGTCTATATTATGCTCACCTCATGCATTCTTATGTCAAAATTATGTTCACCTAATGCATTCTTATGTTTATATTATGCACACCTCATGCATTTTTATGTCTATATTATGCTCACCTCATGCAATCTTATGTCTATATAATGCTCACCTCATGCATTCTTATGTCAATATTATGCTCACCAAATGCATACTTATGTCTAAATTATGCTCACCTCATGCATTCCTATATCTATACTATGCTCAGCTCATGCATTTTTATGTCTATATTATGCTCACCCCATGCATTCTTATGTCAATATTATGCTCACCCAATGCATTCTTATGTTTATATTATGGTCACCTAATGCATTCTTATGTCTATCACCTAATGCATTCTTATGTCTATATTATGCTCACCTAACGCATTCTTATGTCTATATTATGCTCACCTCATGCATTCTTATGTCTATATTAAGCTCACCTAATGCATTCTTATGTCTATACTATGCTCAGCTCATGCATTTTTATGTCTATATTATACTCACCTAATGTATTCTTATGTCTATCACCTAATGCATTTATATGTTTATATTATGCTCACCGAATGCATTCTTATGTCTATATTATGCTCACCTAATGCATTCTTTATGTCTATACTATGCTCAGCTCATGCATTTTTATGTCTATATTATGCTCACCTCATGCATTCTTATGTCTATACTATGCTCAGCTCATGCATTCTTATGTCTATATTATGCTCACCTCATGCATTTTTATGTCTATATTATGCTCACCTAATGCATTCTTATGTCTATACTATGCTCAGCACATGCATTTTTATGTCTATATTATGCTCACCTAATGCATTCTAATGTCTATATTATGCTCACCTCATGCATTTTTATGTCTATATTATACTCACCTAATGCATTCTTATGTCTATACTATGCTCACCTCATGCATTCTTATGTCTATATTATGCTCACCTCATGCATTATTATGTAAATATTATGCTCACCGAATGCATTCTTATGTCTATATTATGCTCACCTAATGCATTCTTTATGTCTATACTATGCTCAGCTCATGCATTTTTATGTCTATATTATGCTCACCTCATGCAATCTTATGTCTATACTATGCTCAGCTCATGCATTCTTATGTGTATATTATGCTCACCTCATGCATTTTTATGTCTATATTATACTCACCTAATGCATTCTTATGTCTATCACCTAATGCATTCTTTATGTCTATACTATGCTCAGCTCATGCATTTTTATGTCTATATTATGCTCACCTCATGCATTCTTATGTCTATACTATGCTCAGCTCATGCATTCTTATGTCTATATTATGCTCACCTCATGCATTTTTATGTCTATATTATACTCACCTAATGCATTCTTATGTCTATCACCTAATGCATTCTTATGTCTATATTATGCTCACCTAATGCATTCTTATGTCTATAATATACTCGCCTAATGCATTCTTATGTCTATATTATGCTCACCTAATGCATTCTTATGTCTATATTATACTCACCTAATGCATTCTTATGTCTATACTATGCTCAGCTCATGCATTTTTATGACTATATTATGCTCACCTCATGCATTCTTATGTCAATATTATGCTCAGCTCATGCATTCTTATGTCTATATTATGCTCACCTCATGCATTCTTATGTCTATATCATGCTCACCTCATGCATTCTTATGTCAATATTATGCTCACCTAATGCATTCTTATGTCTATATTATACTCGCCTAATGCATTCTTATGTCAATATTATGCTCACCTAATGCATTCTTATGTCTATATTATGCTCACATCTTGCATTCTTATGTCTATATTATGCTCACCTCATGCATTCTTATGTCAATATTATGCTCACCTAATGCATTCTTATGTCTATATTATGCTCACCTCATGCATTCTTATGTCTATACTATGATCACCTCATGCATTTTTATGTCTATATTATGCTCACCTAATGCATTTTTATGCCTTTATCATACTCACCTAATGCATTCTGATGTCTATCACCTAATGCATTTATATGTTTATATTATGGTCACCTAATGCATACTTATGTCTATATTATGCTCACCTAATGCATACTTATGTCTATATTATGCTCACCTAATGCATTCTTATGTCTATACTATGCTCAGCACATGCATTTTTATGTCTATATTATGCTCACCTCATGCATTCTTATGTCTATATTATGCTCACCTCATGGATTATTATGTAAATATTATGCTCACCTCATGCATTCTTATGTCTATATTATGCTCACCTCATGCATTCTTATGTCAAAATTATGCTCACCTAATGCATTTATATGTTTATATTATGCACACCTCATGCATTTTTATGTCTATATTATGCTCACCTCATGCAATCTTATGTCTATATAATGCTCACCTCATGCATTCTTATGTCAATATTATGCTCACCAAATGCATACTTATGTATAAATTATGCTCACCTCATGCATTCCTATATCTATACTATGCTCAGCTCATGCATTTTTATGTCTATATTATGCTCACCTCATGCATTCTTATGTCAATATTATGCTCACCTAATGCATTCTTATGTCTATATTATGCACACCTCATGCATTTTTATGTCTATATTATGCTCACCTCATGCATTCTTATGTCTATATTATGCTCACCTAATGCATTCTTATGTCTATACTATGCTCAGCACATGCATTTTTATGTCTATATTATGCTCACCTAATGCATTCTAATGTCTATATTATGCTCACCTCATGCATTTTTATGTCAATATTATACTCACCTAATGCATTCTTATGTCTATACTATGCTCACCTCATGCATTCTTATGTCTATATTATGCTCACCTCATGCATTATTATGTAAATATTATGCTCACCGAATGCATTCTTATGTCTATATTATGCTCACCTAATGCATTCTTTATGTCTATACTATGCTCAGCTCATGCATTTTTATGTCTATATTATGCTCACCTCATGCATTCTTATGTCTATACTATGCTCAGCTCATGCATTCTTATGTCTATATTATGCTCACCTCGTGCATTTTTATGTCTATATTATACTCACCTAATGCATTCTTATGTCTATCACCTAATGCATTCTTATGTCTATATTATGCTCACCTAATGCATTCTTATGTCTATAATATACTCGCCTAATGCATTCTTATGTCTATATTATGCTCACCTAATGCATTCTTATGTCTATATTATACTCACCTAATGCATTCTTATGTCTATATTATGCTCACCTAATGCATTCTTATGTCTATAATATACTCGCCTAATGCATTCTTATGTCTATATTATGCTCAGCTCATGCATTCTTATGTCTATATTATGCTCACCTCATGCATTCTTATGTCTATATCATGCTCACCTCATGCATTCTTATGTCAATATTATGCTCACCTAATGCATTCTTATGTCTATATTATACTCGCCTAATGCATTCTTATGTCTATATTATGCTCACCTCATGCATTCTTATGTCAATATTATGCTCACCTAATGCATTCTTATGTCTATATTATGCTCACCTCATGCATTCTTATGTCTATACTATGATCACCTCATGCATTTTTATGTCTATATTATGCTCACCTAATGCATTTTTATGATTATATCATACTCACCTAATGCATTCTGATGTCTATCACCTAATGCATTTATAGGTTTATATTATGGTCACCTAATGCATTCTTATGTCTATATTATGCTCACCTCATGCATTTTTATGTCTATATTATGCTCACCTAATGCATTCTTATGTCTATACTATGCTCAGCACATGCATTTTTATGTCTATATTATGCTCACCTAATGCATTCTAATGTCTATATTATGCTCACCTCATGCATTTTTATGTCTATATTATACTCACCTAATGCATTCTTATGTCTATACTATGCTCACCTCATGCATTCTTATGTCTATATTATGCTCACCTCATGCATTATTATGTAAATATTATGCTCACCGAATGCATTCTTATGTCTATATTATGCTCACCTAATGCATTCTTTATGTCTATACAATGCTCAGCTCATGCATTTTTATGTCTATATTATGCTCACCTCATGCAATCTTATGTCTATACTATGCTCAGCTCATGCATTCTTATGTGTATATTATGCTCACCTCATGCATTTTTATGTCTATATTATACTCACCTAATGCATTCTTATGTCTATCACCTAATGCATTCTTATGTCTATATTATGCTCACCTAATGCATTCTTATGTCTATAATATACTCGCCTAATGCATTCTTATGTCTATATTATGCTCACCTAATGCATTCTTATGTCTATATTATACTCACCTAATGCATTCTTATGTCTATACTATGCTCAGCTCATGCATTTTTATGACTATATTATGCTCACCTCATGCATTCTTATGTCTATACTATGCTCAGCTCATGCATTCTTATGTCTATATTATGCTCACCTCATGCATTTTTATGTCTATATTATACTCACCTAATGCATTCTTATGTCTATCACCTAATGCATTCTTATGTCTATCACCTAATGCATTCTTTATGTCTATACTATGCTCAGCTCATGCATTTTTATGTCTATATTATGCTCACCTCATGCATTCTTATGTCTATACTATGCTCAGCTCATGCATTCTTATGTCTATATTATGCTCACCTCATGCATTTTTATGTCTATATTATACTCACCTAATGCATTCTTATGTCTATCACCTAATGCATTCTTATGTCTATATTATGCTCACCTAATGCATTCTTATGTCTATAATATACTCGCCTAATGCATTCTTATGTCTATATTATGCTCACCTAATGCATTCTTATGTCTATATTATACTCACCTAATGCATTCTTATGTCTATACTATGCTCAGCTCATGCATTTTTATGACTATATTATGCTCACCTCATGCATTCTTATGTCAATATTATGCTCAGCTCATGCATTCTTATGTCTATATTATGCTCACCTCATGCATTCTTATGTCTATATCATGCTCACCTCATGCATTCTTATGTCAATATTATGCTCACCTAATGCATTCTTATGTCTATATTATACTCGCCTAATGCATTCTTATGTCAATATTATGCTCACCTAATGCATTCTTATGTCTATATTATGCTCACATCTTGCATTCTTATGTCTATATTATGCTCACCTCATGCATTCTTATGTCAATATTATGCTCACCTAATGCATTCTTATGTCTATATTATGCTCACCTCATGCATTCTTATGTCTATACTATGATCACCTCATGCATTTTTATGTCTATATTATGCTCACCTAATGCATTTTTATGCCTTTATCATACTCACCTAATGCATTCTGATGTCTATCACCTAATGCATTTATATGTTTATATTATGGTCACCTAATGCATACTTATGTCTATATTATGCTCACCTAATGCATACTTATGTCTATATTATGCTCACCTAATGCATTCTTATGTCTATACTATGCTCAGCACATGCATTTTTATGTCTATATTATGCTCACCTCATGCATTCTTATGTCTATATTATGCTCACCTCATGGATTATTATGTAAATATTATGCTCACCTCATGCATTCTTATGTCTATATTATGCTCACCTAATGCATACTTATGTCTATATTATGCTCACCTAATGCATTCTTATGTCTATACTATGCTCAGCACATGCATTTTTATGTCTATATTATGCTCACCTCATGCATTCTTATGTCTATATTATGCTCACCTCATGGATTATTATGTAAATATTATGCTCACCTCATGCATTCTTATGTCTATATTATGCACACCTCATGCATTCTTATGTCAAAATTATGCTCACCTAATGCATTTATATGTTTATATTATGCACACCTCATGCATTTTTATGTCTATATTATGCTCACCTCATGCAATCTTATGTCTATATAATGCTCACCTCATGCATTCTTATGTCAATATTATGCTCACCAAATGCATACTTATGTCTAAATTATGCTCACCTCATGCATTCCTATATCTATACTATGCTCAGCTCATGCATTTTTATGTCTATATTATGCTCACCTCATGCATTCTTATGTCAATATTATGCTCACCTAATGCATTCTTATGTCTATATTATGCACACCTCATGCATTTTTATGTCTATATTATGCTCACCTCATGCATTCTTATGTCTATATTATGCTCACCTAATGCATTCTTATGTCTATACTATGCTCAGCACATGCATTTTTATGTCTATATTATGCTCACCTAATGCATTCTAATGTCTATATTATGCTCACCTCATGCATTTTTATGTCTATATTATACTCACCTAATGCATTCTTATGTCTATTCTATGCTCACCTCATGCATTCTTATGTCTATATTATGCTCACCTCATGCATTATTATGTCTATATTATGCTCACCTAATGCATTCTTATGTCTATATTATACTCACCTAATGCATTCTTATGTCTATACTATGCTCAGCTCATGCATTTTTATGACTATATTATGCTCACCTCATGCATTCTTATGTCAATATTATGCTCAGCTCATGCATTCTTATGTCTATATTATGCTCACCTCATGCATTCTTATGTCTATATCATGCTCACCTCATGCATTCTTATGTCAATATTATGCTCACCTAATGCATTCTTATGTCTATATTATACTCGCCTAATGCATTCTTATGTCAATATTATGCTCACCTAATGCATTCTTATGTCTATATCATGCTCACCTCATGCATTCTTATGTCAATATTATGCTCACCTAATGCATTCTTATGTCTATATTATACTCGCCTAATGCATTCTTATGTCAATATTATGCTCACCTAATGCATTCTTATGTCTATATTATGCTCACATCTTGCATTCTTATGTCTATATTATGCTCACCTCATGCATTCTTATGTCAATATTATGCTCACCTAATGCATTCTTATGTCTATATTATGCTCACCTCATGCATTCTTATGTCTATACTATGATCACCTCATGCATTTTTATGTCTATATTATGCTCACCTAATGCATTTTTATGCCTTTATCATACTCACCTAATGCATTCTGATGTCTATCACCTAATGCATTTATATGTTTATATTATGGTCACCTAATGCATACTTATGTCTATATTATGCTCACCTAATGCATACTTATGTCTATATTATGCTCACCTAATGCATTCTTATGTCTATATTATGCTCACCTCATGGATTATTATGTAAATATTATGCTCACCTCATGCATTCTTATGTCTATATTATGCTCACCTAATGCATACTTATGTCTATATTATGCTCACCTAATGCATTCTTATGTCTATACTATGCTCAGCACATGCATTTTTATGTCTATATTATGCTCACCTCATGCATTCTTATGTCTATATTATGCTCACCTCATGGATTATTATGTAAATATTATGCTCACCTCATGCATTCTTATGTCTATATTATGCACACCTCATGCATTCTTATGTCAAAATTATGCTCACCTAATGCATTTATATGTTTATATTATGCACACCTCATGCATTTTTATGTCTATATTATGCTCACCTCATGCAATCTTATGTCTATATAATGCTCACCTCATGCATTCTTATGTCAATATTATGCTCACCAAATGCATACTTATGTCTAAATTATGCTCACCTCATGCATTCCTATATCTATACTATGCTCAGCTCATGCATTTTTATGTCTATATTATGCTCACCTCATGCATTCTTATGTCAATATTATGCTCACCTAATGCATTCTTATGTCTATATTATGCACACCTCATGCATTTTTATGTCTATATTATGCTCACCTCATGCATTCTTATGTCTATATTATGCTCACCTAATGCATTCTTATGTCTATACTATGCTCAGCACATGCATTTTTATGTCTATATTATGCTCACCTAATGCATTCTAATGTCTATATTATGCTCACCTCATGCATTTTTATGTCTATATTATACTCACCTAATGCATTCTTATGTCTATTCTATGCTCACCTCATGCATTCTTATGTCTATATTATGCTCACCTCATGCATTATTATGTCTATATTATGCTCACCTAATGCATTCTTATGTCTATATTATACTCACCTAATGCATTCTTATGTCTATACTATGCTCAGCTCATGCATTTTTATGACTATATTATGCTCACCTCATGCATTCTTATGTCAATATTATGCTCAGCTCATGCATTCTTATGTCTATATTATGCTCACCTCATGCATTCTTATGTCTATATCATGCTCACCTCATGCATTCTTATGTCAATATTATGCTCACCTAATGCATTCTTATGTCTATATTATACTCGCCTAATGCATTCTTATGTCAATATTATGCTCACCTAATGCATTCTTATGTCTATATTATGCTCACATCTTGCATTCTTATGTCTATATTATGCTCAGCTCATGCATTTTTATGTCTATATTATGCTCACCTAATGCATTTTTATGCCTTTATCATACTCACCTAATGCATTCTGATGTCTATCACCTAATGCATTTATATGTTTATATTATGGTCACCTAATGCATACTTATGTCTATATTATGCTCACCTAATGCATACTTATGTCTATATTATGCTCACCTAATGCATTCTTATGTCTATACTATGCTCAGCACATGCATTTTTATGTCTATATTATGCTCACCTCATGCATTCTTATGTCTATATTATGCTCACCTCATGGATTATTATGTAAATATTATGCTCACCTCATGCATTCTTATGTCTATATTATGCTCACCTAATGCATACTTATGTCTATATTATGCTCACCTAATGCATTCTTATGTCTATACTATGCTCAGCACATGCATTTTTATGTCTATATTATGCTCACCTCATGCATTCTTATGTCTATATTATGCTCACCTCATGGATTATTATGTAAATATTATGCTCACCTCATGCATTCTTATGTCTATATTATGCACACCTCATGCATTCTTATGTCAAAATTATGCTCACCTAATGCATTTATATGTTTATATTATGCACACCTCATGCATTTTTATGTCTATATTATGCTCACCTCATGCAATCTTATGTCTATATAATGCTCACCTCATGCATTCTTATGTCAATATTATGCTCACCAAATGCATACTTATGTCTAAATTATGCTCACCTCATGCATTCCTATATCTATACTATGCTCAGCTCATGCATTTTTATGTCTATATTATGCTCACCTCATGCATTCTTATGTCAATATTATGCTCACCTAATGCATTCTTATGTCTATATTATGCACACCTCATGCATTTTTATGTCTATATTATGCTCACCTCATGCATTCTTATGTCTATATTATGCTCACCTAATGCATTCTTATGTCTATACTATGCTCAGCACATGCATTTTTATGTCTATATTATGCTCACCTAATGCATTCTAATGTCTATATTATGCTCACCTCATGCATTTTTATGTCTATATTATACTCACCTAATGCATTCTTATGTCTATTCTATGCTCACCTCATGCATTCTTATGTCTATATTATGCTCACCTCATGCATTATTATGTAAATATTATGCTCACCGAATGCATTCTTATGTCTATATTATGCTCACCTAATGCATTCTTTATGTCTATACTATGCTCAGCTCATGCATTTTTATGTCTATATTATGCTCACCTCATGCATTCTTATGTCTATACTATGCTCAGCTCATGCATTCTTATGTCTATATTATGCTCACCTCGTGCATTTTTATGTCTATATTATACTCACCTAATGCATTCTTATGTCTATCACCTAATGCATTCTTATGTCTATATTATGCTCACCTAATGCATTCTTATGTCTATAATATACTCGCCTAATGCATTCTTATGTCTATATTATGCTCACCTAATGCATTCTTATGTCTATATTATACTCACCTAATGCATTCTTATGTCTATACTATACTCAGCTCATGCATTTTTATGTCTATATTATGCTCACCTCATGCATTCTTATGTCAATATTATGCTCAGCTCATGCATTCTTATGTCTATATTATGCTCACCTCATGCATTCTTATGTCTATATCATGCTCACCTCATGCATTCTTATGTCAATATTATGCTCACCTAATGCATTCTTATGTCTATATTATACTCGCCTAATGCATTCTTATGTCTATATTATGCTCACCTCATGCATTCTTATGTCAATATTATGCTCACCTAATGCATTCTTATGTCTATATTATGCTCACCTCATGCATTCTTATGTCTATACTATGATCACCTCATGCATTTTTATGTCTATATTATGCTCACCTAATGCATTTTTATGATTATATCATACTCACCTAATGCATTCTGATGTCTATCACCTAATGCATTTATAGGTTTATATTATGGTCACCTAATGCATACTTATGTCTATATTATGCTCACCTAATGCATACTTATGTCTATATTATGCTCACCTAATGCATTCTTATGTCTATACTATGCTCAGCACATGCATTTTTATGTCTATATTATGCTCACCTAATGCATTCTTATGTCTATATAATGCTCACCTCATGCATTTTTATGTCTATATTATACTCACCTAATGCATTCTTATGTCTATACTATGCTCACCTCATGCATTCTTATGTCTATATTATGCTCACCTCATGCATTATTATGTAAATATTATGCTCACCGAATGCATTCTTATGTCTATATTATGCTCACCTAATGCATTCTTTATGTCTATACTATGCTCAGCTCATGCATTTTTATGTCTATATTATGCTCACCTCATGCATTCTTATGTCTATACTATGCTCAGCTCATGCATTCTTATGTCTATATTATGCTCACCTCATGCATACTTATGTCTATATTATACTCACCTAATGCATTCTTATGTCTATCACCTAATGCATTTATATGTCTATATTATGGTCACCTAATGCATTCTTATGTCTATCAACTAATGCATTCTTAAGTCTATATTATGCTCACCTAATGCATTCTTATGTCTATAATATACTCGCCTAATGCATTCTTATGTCTATATTATGCTCACCAAATGCATTCTTATGTCTATATTATACTCACCTCATGCATTCTTATGTCTATACTATGCTCAGCTCATGCATTTTTATGTCTATATTATGCTCACCTCATGCATTCTTATGTCAATATTATGCTCACCTCATGCATTCTTATGTCTATATTATGCTCACCTCATGCATTCTTATGTCGATATTATGCTCACCTCAAGCATTCTTATGTCAATATTATGCTCACCCAATGCATTCTTATGTCTATATTATGCTCACCTCATGCATTCTTATGTCTATACTATGATCACCTCATGCATTTTTATGTCTAAATTATGCTCACCTAATGCATTTTTATGTCTATATTATACTCACCTAATGCATTCTGATGTCTATCACCTAATGCATTTATATGTTTATATTATGGTCACCTAATGCATTCTTATGTCTATCACCTAATGCATTCTTATGTCTATATTATGCTCACCTAACGCATTCTTATGTCTATATTATGCTCACCTCATGCATTCTTATGTCTATATTAAGCTCACCTAATGCATTCTTATGTCTATACTATGCTCAGCTCATGCATTTTTATGTGTATATTATACTCACCTAATGTATTCTTATGTCTATCACCTAATGCATTTATATGTTTATATTATGGTCACCTAATGCATTCTTATGTCTATCACCTAATGCATTCTTATGTCTATACTATGCTCAGCTCATGCATTTTTATGTCTATATTATGCTCACCACATGCATTCTTATGTCAATATTATGCTCACCCAATGCATTCTTATGTCTATATTATGCTCACCTAATGCATTCTTATGTCTATATTATGCTCACCTAATGCATTCTTATGTCTATATTATACTCACCTAATGCATTCTTATGTCTATCACCTAATGCATTTATATGTTTATATTATACTCACCTAATGCATTCTTATGTCTATCACCTAATGCATTCTTATGTCGATATTATGCTCACCTAATGCATTCTTATGTCTATATTATACTCACCTAATGCATTCTTATGTCTATCACCTAATGCATTCTTATGTCTATATTATGCTCACCTAATGCATTCTTATGTCTATAATATACTCGCCTAATGCATTCTTATGTCTATATTATGCTCACCTAATGCATTCTTATGTCTAAATTATACTCACCTAATGCATTCTTATGTCTATACTATGCTCAGCTCATGCATTTTTATGTCTATATTATGCTCACCTCATGCATTCTTATGTCTATATCATGCTCACCTCATGCATTCTTATGTCAATATTATGCTCACCTAATGCATTCTTATGTCTATATTATACTCGCCAAATGCATTCTTATGTCAATATTATGCTCACCTAATGCATTCTTATGTCTATATTATGCTCACCTCTTGCATTCTTATGTCTATATTATGCTCACCTCATGCATTCTTATGTCAATATTATGCTCACCTAATGCATTCTTATGTCTATATTATGCTCACCTCATGCATTCTTATGTCTATACTATGATCACCTCATGCATTTTTATGTCTATATTATGCTCACCTAATGCATTTTTATGCCTTTATCATACTCACCTAACGCATTCTGATGTCTATCACCTAATGCATTTATATGTTTATATTATGGTCACCTAATGCATACTTATGTCTATATTATGCTCACCTAATGCATACTTATGTCTATATTATGCTCACCTAATGCATTCTTATGTCTATACTATGCTCAGCACATGCATTTTTATGTCTATATTATGCTCACCTCATGCATTCTTATGTCTATATTATGCTCACCTCATGGATTATTATGTAAATATTATGCTCACCTCATGCATTCTTATGTCTATATTATGCTCACCTCATGCATTCTTATGTTTATATTATGCTCACCTCATGGATTATTATGTCAATATTATGCTCACCTAATGCATTCTTATGTCTATATTATGCTCACCTAATGCATTCTTATGTTTATATTATGCACACCTCATGCATTTTTATGTCTATATTATGCTCACCTCATGCAATCTTATGTCTATATAATGCTCACCAAATGCATACTTATGTCTAAATTATGCTCACCTCATGCATTCCTATATCTATACTATGCTCAGCTCATGCATTTTTATGTCTATATTATGCTCACCACATGCATTCTTATGTCAATATTATGCTCACCCAATGCATTCTTATGTTTATATTATGGTCACCTAATGCATTCTTATGTCTATCACCTAATGCATTCTTATGTCTATATTATGCTCACCTAACGCATTCTTATGTCTATATTATGCTCACCTCATGCATTCTTATGTCTATATTAAGCTCACCTAATGCATTCTTATGTCTATACTATGCTCAGCTCATGCATTTTTATGTCTATATTATACTCACCTAATGTATTCTTATGTCTATCACCTAATGCATTTATATGTTTATATTATGGTCACCTAATGCATTCTTATGTCTATCACCTAATGCATTCTTATGTCTATACTATGCTCAGCTCATGCATTTTTATGTCTATATTATGCTCACCACATGCATTCTTATGTCAATATTATGCTCACCCAATGCATTCTTATGTCTATATTATGCTCACCTAATGCATTCTTATGTCTATATTATGCTCACCTAATGCATTCTTATGTCTATATTATACTCACCTAATGCATTCTTATGTCTATCACCTAATGCATTTATATGTTTATATTATACTCACCTAATGCATTCTTATGTCTATCACCTAATGCATTCTTATGTCGATATTATGCTCACCTAATGCATTCTTATGTCTATATTATACTCACCTAATGCATTCTTATGTCTATACTATGCTCAGCTCATGCATTCTTATGTCTATATTATGCTCAGCTCATGCATTCTTATGTCTATATTATACTCACATAATGCATTCTTATGTCTATACTATGCTCAGCTCATGCATTTTTATGTCTATATTATGCCTACCTCATGCATTCTTATGTCAATATTATGCTCACCTAATGCATTGTTATGCCTATATTATGCTCACCTAATGCATTCTTATGCCTATATTATGCTCACCTCATGCATTCTTATGTCTATATTATGCTCACCTCATGCATTCTTATGCCTATATTATGCTCACCTAATGCATTCTTATGTCTATACTATGCTCAGCTCATGCATTCTTATGTCTATATTATGCTCACCTAATGCATTCTTATGCCTATATTATGCTCACCTAATGCATTCTTATGTCTATACTATGCTCACCTCATGCATTTTTATGTCTATATTATACTCACCTAATGCATTCTTATGTCTATCACCTAATGCATTTATATGTTTATATTATGGTCACCTAATGCATTCTTATGTCTATCACCTAATGCATTCTTATGTCTATATTTTGCTCACATAATGCATTCTTATGTCTATATTATACTCACCTAATGCATTCTTATGTCTATACTATGCTCAGCTCATGCATTCTTATGTCTATATTATGCTCACCTCATGCATTCTTATGTCTATATTATGCTCACCTAATGCATTCTTATGTCTAAACTATGCTCACCTCATGCATTCTTATGTCTATCACTTAATGCATTTTTATGTTTATATTATGCTCACCTAATGCATTCTTATGTCTATAGTATACTATAGACATAAGCTTGCCTCATGCTTCTTCGTACTATAATCTGCCTGTTATGCCTACCCTACGTTTCCTTTTGCTTACTTATGCCAACCTTAAGCTTTCTTGCACAAATTTCTTCAAAGCGTATTCCCTGCATGCAATGGAGACTTCTACATCCTTCTAATTCTAAAATATCCTGTTCAAATGTTGTGGCTGTTCTAAAACTGTATTGAACATCACATGACCGTAGCATTTAAACACATAAATATATCCCAGCCACAGTAACAGCTCTGCAGAGTAAGAATGCTGTAGAGGGAAATCAAAAGAGCAATCAATCAGTATTTCTGGTGAAGAGTAATTAATTCCTTGCATTCTGTTTAATTCTCAAACAGCGAGTGTTTATTAAAAGTAATAGTAAAACCAATGGAGCTCGTGTTTACATAACATACATATATATATATATATATATATATATATATATATATATATATATATATATATATATAAACATATATCCAAAAATTATGTTAGAAAAAGTCATTCAATGAAGCAAAGGCGTTTTTCCACCCCTTAGTGATGGAAGCAAACCATCAGGTCCCAAGTGCCAGGAAGGCAAGATATCCCGCCTAAGACGCAAAAATGTAATCCCCTGCCTGAAATTGTAGGCATTTGCCTCCGAACCCCTCCCCTACCTGGACGCCCCTGCAATGAAGACTACGATGGTTTGATAGAGAATGAATGTCATTTGACAGGATCCCATGCAACGCACCACTTATGTTTGGATGATTCAAAGGAAAAACAAACAAAGACAGACCAATACTACACTGGATAGATAATACAAACAAGGACATAACATCACTTGGACAGACACTAAGGGGTGCATTGCTTTGTGTGAGATTTGACCAACTGGCATTCTATCGCTCTACCTGCCCAAACCGTCGAGTCTTTGTTCAATGACTCTGTCTGGCAGAGTTGTTAGGATACCTGTGTGCACAGATTTGTGTGTCTACGTATGTATGGCCAAGGACAATGTAGGTAATTTCTACGAAACCATTGCTAAAAAATGGCGGACGACAGCAACTGATGATGACAATGACACATACGCACGCACGCACGCCACACACATACGTACGTATAAATGATACTGAAGCATATACTACCTAAGACTAATGTAGAAGGGGTATGAAGCCGACGAAAACTGGGTCATTGACCTAGATTATTTGTGTGACTACATCCAGGAGTTTTGGAAGATAAATCGGCAGACGCGTTAGTTTTTGTCAACGAAATAAAACGACTTAATCAATAGAACTTGCAATATAATTTAAACATATTCAAAGGACGATTATTTGACAGGAGTAACATAAATTTAGATGAACTTTCGGCGATTATACGTTCAAAGTTACCCTGAGCTGAGTACCCGGATGTCGCTGTATTCATTACATAGCCAATCACAGACATCACCCGCATTCTTTCAGCAAATACGTTCACTGAATGGTTACCACATAAATCCCTTCCATATTAGTCCCAGATACTACACACAGAAATGACAGACCCAGAGTTTCACCCTAAAAGACCGCTCTCCTCCTTCTCTCCTATATTAGAGAATCTCTAGTGAGCGTTATCATCGGATGTACCTCTCTAAAGAGCGTCCCATAAAGCACAATCTCAAACGAGCATTATTATTGGACATACCTCTCTGAAGAGCGCCCCATAGAAGCGTACAGTGTAGGGACAATTCCCCGTGCGCATGTTCACCTCTAGATCCATGAGCAATCGTTTCTGCTCCTTGGAGTTGAGCGTACAAGTGATTCTCTGGCGGAACAAACAGAAAAGCACAAGCGACAGTTCAGAAAATAATAAAAGTTTTTTATAATTATAACAATAGTGGTCATAGTAATAACAACAATAATTATAATGCTCTAACAAGTCTTTGGTTATGTTTAAGTGTTTGTCAATAATAATTAGCTAATGGTAATCTCTAAGTCATTGTGGAATAAAATACTGCAGGGTAAAAACGATTAAATTTTATAATAATTTGCTCTTAATTTCAAACTGACAAGTTGCAGAATGATTACAAACACAGTATGAACAAATAAAGACAAGTTATCAGAGGAATCGAATTCAACTGTCAGCATTCATGCAAGGCGCCCATTACGTTATACATCTAATTTAGCCAACTTCGTCGCCTAGCGAATGAAGGATAATTCAACCTTACGGGGATACAGGCATCTAACTCAGTTCCAAGGCTCTGCACCCAAATGTGTTCTCCATCTCCTCATGTCCTGCCTAATAGTAATAAAATGGGAGACAACAAATGACATGTGTTTTTAAAACTGTGTAAATAAATCGGATCAGGTTTCCAGTCGCTAAGGCTTTTGGGGATATTTAAAAAATGCGCAAAACATAAGCATCTGACTGGTAATCACTTTAACAGCTAACAACCAATATAGCATGGTCGCCCAAAACGAAAAAATCGTCGTTATTTACTTTCACAGCCATGATGGTGTCGCTCTGTCGATGCCTCATCTTCTCAACGACCCCGTATGCTCCCCGGCCGAGGTTAACGATTGGCTCTAGGTCGGAGGCATCCACCTCAAACGTCTGAGTTCCGATGGTAATGGTCGCCTTGGAGTCGAGTCCCCCAGGAGGCCTAAGAAACAACAGCAGACACAATTCTCCACATTAATAATAATAATAATCATGGATACATGATATCCGTTCCAGTGGATCTGGGAGACTATTCCGTGGGTAGTGACTCCTGCCTCTTTGGGACATTGCCATCACTCTCTGAGCTATGCTCAGATAATAATAATAATAACAATGATAACATTAAAAATAATAATAATAATTAAATTCCATTGCCCCAAGGCACCTTTGCTCCACCAGATCTTGTTGAGTTCTATCCTTTGTAGAATTGGTTTTGTATCTTTTGATAATTTTTTTAATTCCAGAGGGATCTGAGATACCTCGGGTCAATAAACGCAATTCAGGATGTTGTTCGTCATCTGTAAATGTGTCCTTAGAGCAAATGGCAAATAGTAAAACACTAATACGAATTTAACACACCTGCTCTGCACAATGCTTTCAATAACCCATAAATGGCAAGCATTAAGCAAGTACAGAGCAACAATTTCTAACATAATTCTGCAACACATCTTTTGGACAAACTGTCAATGCATCACATTTTAACAAGTAAAGTAAAAACATGGGTTTTTCCGGACCCTCTTTTATCTGGTAGATGGCATAATCGTTACATTATAAATTCAAAGGCGGTCCATTGCATATATTTAAGTCAACTTCTGTCTAGGGCATAACCGAGTAGACTATTTCCACCGAGTATCAAATCCGAGTATTTGGATGAACTATTTGCAGGATCCGGGTACGAACTGAATAGTAGCGGCAAATCTGGCCAGCGACTGGCAGCGAGTACCATCCGTAGGCAAAGTGTAGTTAACCTGCCACGTGCACAGCTACCGTTTGTTATCTATAGTCAATGCCGACATTATCTATTCTCTATAGTCAATGTCGGCATTGACTATAGACAACAAACGGTAGCTGTGCACGTGGCAGGTTAACTACACTTTGCCTACGGATGGTACTCGCTGCCAGTCTGTAGCAATATCCTTCAAATAGCGTATCGTCTTACTCTAGCCTATGACAATAAAAAATTTATTATTTAATAACTTTATTTGCGAAAAAAAAATTTAAAACCTTGTTATAAAGTTTGAAATATGAAGTTACCAACGACGTCTTTACTCTCTCACGTTTACCGGAAAGTTGGCAGAGCCAATTAAAGTGGGAAAATACTGATTTGATCATTTGGTTGCCATCTGGGAAATGCAACCAAAAGAAATTAAAATATATAAATTAACATCATTTTTTTAAAGAAAATTCAATGGAATGTTAGGTTCTTGTTTAATTAATCAATAACTTATAAGTAAGTCCGTTAGTCCTAAATTTACTTGATGAAAAAATAAAATTTTATCAAAAAAGATTATATTTTCAAAAAAGTTATTTTTAGCTATTTGCTGGTGTAATATTTGCCCAAGCCAATACTTCCGAATAGACCAATATTCGGCCGAGGCGAATGTTTGAGACGATTTCCGGCTATGCCCTACTTCTGTCCAAACAAACGCTGCCCGTCGATTGCAATGACTTATGCATTTCACATATATAGGTTAACTTCTTTCCAATGACCCGCATTAAATAAGAAGGGCAAACACGCGACTGAGGTAATTATATAATTAGATGGAAAGGTAAGACACTATTTAGTTAAAGTAGAAACATGGGTTTTTCGGGACCCTCTTTGACTTTTGGTAATCTGGTAGATGGCACAATCGATCCATTTACTTAAGAGATCATTTATGATGCAAACTTGCCAGAGTGGAGCTTGCCAAGGCAGACTCATTCAAGTGGGTAAACGATATTTAATTTTGTGCATTTTTTTTCATTTTGTTCTAGATTTTTGAGTTATGTTTGTAAAATATTTGATGCACTGCATTGTCATGCAAGCGTGACATGTGTGCAGAATTTCAGCTCTCTAGGTCGACGGAAACATGCCGAAAAAAGAGTTGAAAGAGCTCCGACAAACCGACGTCCCATTCATGACAAACTTTACGCATGCCAAGATAAAGAAAAGAGAGTAAAAAGAAGAATAATGCAGCACAACTAAGCAAATAATTAATTGTACAAGTAATTCCATATAAAACCTGACAATTTCATTTCATTCATCCATTTCAAGGATTTATATATATTGCCCCGTTGAGAGGTCTACCCGGAGCCAGTTCAACAACAGCAAGATCATCTAAATGGCTAGTTGACTAGAGCGAGAAGCAGCTAATCCTTTAGAAATTAGAATCAAATTCTGATAGTTGACACATATATTTGCTTCATGATTTTTTTCAACACATCCTGGATAATTTTAATCGTCAGCTCCATGCACAGCTATTATGAAGAGTATAGGTAACTAGATGCAGAAATAAAAACATGCATTGGTGCCGTTGTTTATAACCATCAACAGATTTTGAAACAGTCTTTCGAACTCAGTATCAATAAATTAATTCCCAATGAACTCATTGTTAACCTAATTCTAAATGATCAGCTAATTGATTTTTTGATTAGAATTGGAATCAGGCAGCAGTCAGTTGATTAGAATCAAAATAAACGTCATGTTTAATCCATTAGTTAATCGATAAGAATCTAATGAGTCGATAATGTGTTATGTCTTCTTTGTGTTTCTGTAGCTCTGTGTTATGCCTTTTGCGTGTTTTTTTGTATCTGTGTTATGCCTTCTTAGTGTGTATATGTCTGTGCTATGCCTTCTCATCTTTGTGCTTGTGTGTCTCTGTCTCAAATCGATTGGTTACACATCTCTGGATACAAGTAAGTCTTAATGAGTTTATAGGCACCAGACGCTTCTCCAACGGTGATCACGTCATTGTTCATCGTAACATATGGATATAATCCACTGTGTTTAAAATTACAAATAATCCTGCTATAGTCCACTGAGTAACCTTTCCAAATAATCACAAACTTAGATGGTCCATGGTTTCCAGAGACTGGCTGTCCCCCACATAACTTAAACCTAATTTTCTATTACTGAGGGCTCATTCCTACCTCAGGCAGAAGAGAAACAGAAACATAACTTAAAGACACATAAAGAAATAAGAAGGCATATCCCACATAGAGATATAAACACAAAGACATAAAGAAGGCACAACACTGACACATGTAAACACAAAGAAAACATAACACAAAATCAGAAACATGAGCCAAAATAATTTGCCCAACAAACACCCACATCAGAGATCACTTAAGCCACCCTTAATAGCCAAACAGATTTTTTTAAACACGGTAGTAATTTTTATATTTATGGAGCCTAGCACCCAATGGCAATGTACAATCCTTCTGGAGCAGAAAATGTATCTGAAAAGGCTAATATGCAATTACTCACTGCATTCCAGGCTAAATTCCAGATAAAATGCATGTCTTGTGTTATAGCACACTTGCTGTAGCCAACTGCTAGACAATTCGTTTAATTACACTTTTATAATAAGTACATAAAAAGTCAGAAGAGTAAAAAGGTGGTGAGAATGCTCATAGACATAAGTGTCATGTAGTAGCGCATTGCACGACAACATTGACTAGACACAATTGTGGCCCTCAGCAGTGACAAAACAAAACTTCCAGGTGGTAGTACACAACACATGATGTGCTACGACAGCAGACAGTTAATGCCTGTGTCTGAGTGGTTTAGCTGCAATATTAGTATCTCCTGATAGCAGACACTACTACTCTCAAGTGACACGGAACCGGTCACTAACGTTATGCCTCGAGGCCAGGCATCGACCTCCAAGTCAAATTTAACAACCTTGGCCTTGCTCTCATGATGCTTGGCCTTGGCTCAATGATGCCTGGCCTTGGCCAGTCAACACCCAATCAGGTCAGTCAGGCCAAGATGTTTACAGTGTATATATGTAACCCTAAGCAGCTGTGTTTATGAGGGCATGACCCACAAGTGGATATTGGCCTGGCAAACATCCCTGCAAAGGTGGGCATACGCTGTAGCCACACAAATGTATGGACATAGGAGGTCTGAATCTTTACCACTAGACAACTCGTCCAGAATAGCCATGTACAGTAGTGTCTACTGTATCAGGGATCATTTGTGGTGCCACACCAAAACCTCCTCTGACATAACTTGGTACTGTTAGAAGCAGTTTCTGCTTCCAACAGCACACTACAAGGCACGGCCAGAACACCCTTAAGATACTCATAATCGGCCAGGAAGCAAATAGTCACAAGATAATTATGGACTAGACTCACCAGGGAATGTAGCCTACAACTGAATATTATTCAATTCAGAACATAACATCCATGGTCATTAGGATATTTTTCTGCATAAAATCCCTAAATTGTAAGCTACCAGCCTCCTAGGGTATAGTTTCAGCAAATACCAGTTATACTTCAGTGGGCTTTCAAAAATCTACACAGCATAAATGCTATCTCCCACTCTGTGTTGAGCTACCCTTTCAACGTCGATGGTCTATCAAGGTTCTGAATTTACATAAACTCCTTTCTATCAGAATCTGTCACACATTATAATTAACTGGTACATAAGCACATTCAGATTTGCATCAATATCATTATCATTGACATCATTATGGTCATCAAGTAATGATAAAGTCCTAAGTGATAGCAGGATAAAGGATTCCTTGAAGCTATTTCTGTTGACATTATATACGTAATATTTATTTATACAGTCTCCCCACAACTGCAACATTGTAAAATTTAAAAGTAAACAATATTATACTACCTCTACCTTCTAATTCTACTTAATCATCTACATTTCAAACAATTAAAAGAAAACAACCCTTAGCAGCTACTCTACCTCCTTTGAGCCTTTGGAAACCGAACTTATACCTTCCCCAGAATACCCTTTGGACAACCCCTCTGATTCGATGCAGATTGCAGAGCTCGTAAATGAGCTGGTGACCTGCGCTTGGTTTTCGAGTGGCGCTTAAGAAGTTTGGAGATTACGATTACAAACTAACGGTCATGTTGCAATATTTCATAAACTGCAATCAGCTGAACATAGTTCAGATCCATTTTTAATAACCATCAGAAATGAACTACCATGAAGCTCAACAAGTAGAGATTTTATGAAAAATGAAAATGTGTGTTCCAATTTTCATTTTCAGAAATTGGAAAGACGTTTAACTCATAGCATAACGGCCAGATTTTAAGCCACAAAACTTGGTTCTGAGGCTAAAGAAATGGTGTCTTGAGGTAAAATCAATAATGAAGTTAAAGAACTTTGCTGTGGAGCAACACAACAGAACACTTTAACAACAAGACATGTCAAAATGTATGGGAAATCAATGCAGTTCACTGTTAGAGGGTTAATCAAAGGTCATCAGTTACAAACCTTTGTCCTGAAACTACACAACCTTATCACTTCATTATAGTTGCACGACCATGCTCCAAAGTTATACGACTCCATCATTAGATAGAAAAAGATGTAGTCTGCAGTTTCACAAATTTGAGCTGGAGTTACATAACTTTGTTAAGGAGTTAATGTAACTTTGTTCTTGAGTTACATAACTCTGTTCTTGAGTTGTGTAACTCTGATCTTGAGCTACATAACTCTGTTCTTGAGTTATGTAACGCTTTCTGGAGTTACATAACTTTGTTCTGGAGTTATAACCATCAACAAATGTTAGAAAATCGGATGAAGGCAAAACATGAAAAGAAAATCTTACGCTGGACTCGCACAATTTGATTCTTCGACTGGCTTGTCAAACTTCGGTGGCCGTTTTTTAATTTTACCTACAACAACAACAAAATTTTATTAGTATTCTTTAAATCTGATATCCATTTCTTAATTTATTCAATTATCATTCAGTTGATATGCCATAGTTGTCCAACAAGCTGTCGATAGTCCTGCAATGTCCAGGAGTTCATAGAGTGCAAACTTTAAAATTGATATTTTTTTTTATATTCTGAAACTTGGTATCACCCTTCTTCCAATATCTTTTACTCAGAAGTGCACATACGCCTCGACGGCGCAATTGCAGTTGTACTGCAGAGCAATTGTGTGCGAAGGACTTACTTAAGGTCCCTACACAGTGACTGAAGCCTCGGACGAGGCTCGAACCCGCTCACTCAACACACACTGAGCGTTACGGGCCGACCGCTCTTCCCAATCAGATACAGTGCCACACATATAGCAGCAACTAAAGCGATTCGAGATCATGCAAGCTAAGGACCTCTACATCACCATTACAACCATCAAGAGGGGCTTGTATCAAATTAACTGTTGTGGAAATCTGTTTCCATAGGTGCCAAGGTAAACATGCAACACATTCAGCCTGATGTTACATCCATGAGTGGTAGTTGTATGCAGAGTTTCTGCATGTAGAGTTATGTCCTGAAAATGGCAATTGATGCTCCCATGGGAAGCCAGACACTCCACAGATGGCGATGGACTGTGGTTCTAAAGATGACGAAGAAGAGCAATTCCAGAAATGGTGATGATACATGGTAGTTCTACAGATGATGAGGATAGAGGGTAGTTTCAAAGGTGATAAGAGCGTAATTCCAGAGATGGTGATAGTGAAGGGTAGTTCAACAGGTACTGATGTAGAGCAGCTGCAAAGATTAAAACAGAGGGTTGTTCCAGAGAGATTTTGATGCAGAGTAATTCTACAGATGATGAGGACAGAGGGCAATTTCAAAGAAGGTGATGGAGAGCAGTTTTACAGGTGATGATAAAGAGCAGTTCCAAAGATTACAATGGTGGGTAGTTCTGGACAGAGATTGTCACAGGTGATTATGATAGATGGTAGTTTAAACAATGGCAATAGCATATAGTTCCACAGGTGATGATGCAGGGTAGTTCCTAATATTGTGATGGAGGGTAGTTCCATAGAAGACTTGAACTGAATTGGGTAACTGCCCACAGAACACCATGCCAAAGACCTGTGCACATCAATGGATGTACTGCTTCTGTACATTGACTCCAGACCATTACGTCTTCACCTGTATCTGACCGTCATCTCAAAACAACCCTTTACAGGTCAAACCGTGCCATACAATGGTATAAATTCAACATCACATTGCCAAAACACCCACTCCTGAAATCTTCCATGCATAGCACTACATTACTTTTGGCAACTAGGAAAAGCGAAGCTGGATCCTGAATTGCCAATCTACAGCCAGTTTAGCAGAGTCACCAGAGAGCAAAGGTCAATGTGTTATCACATATGTACCGAAAACAAACAAAAAGCCAATGTGGTCAATTAAATTACATAGGTGATCAACAGCACTGGAAGGGGCTACATATATTTCTTAATCAGGACACCTAATATGGTGCCTGTAAACTGTTAAGTACCGAAAACGTATGAAACTTGGAGTTGTGAATTGGATCCGCTTTGTTTGCCAAATGCATGCCCAATACCGGGAACAGGAGTGCTTAGAAGCGAGGACTGGAAAAAGACTCCGGTTCGCAATCGATGGCCTTGGTCGTCGCGGAGGTTACGCGTCACCCCTTCCATACATTCTCAGCAGAAGCATCTGCTGAGAGCTGCTGAGCTATAACTGACACTTTGGATCGCCAACTCCCAATCTTACACCAACGGACTTGCAACCCTCTCTACATTGACTGAGATCTCTCAAGTAGATCTCCAAAGCAGTCCTCACCTTCCAGCTCTCTCATTCCCTCATCCTAACCTCTCCCTCTATATTGTGTGAGCTGGATTTGCTTCCAACCTTACTCGTCCAGGAGTCCATTGGTGACCCACAGCCGTTTCCCACTCTCCTCAGTAATCGGTGCTTCGGTGGGTCAAAGAAACGCTTGCTGGCTTTCTCGGTCATCAAGCGAAATGACCTAGATACATATCTTCCACTAAATTATACGCTAATCTCTTTCTATGTATCGCCTGTGTCAAAATCATTGAAGGTTGTCACCACCCAATAACTAACTCTAACTACCTAATATAAATGGCTTGTTCCCTTCAACGCAATCTGGGTTCCATAGGGACCACTCAACAGAGACCCTATCATCCTACATCCAGAGCATCATGGACCAGTTACAGGTTACCCTCCTCACCCTAAACTCCCTTGATCACGATATCCTATTGCTCAGTCACTACTTCTTTTGGCCTCACCCGTGACCCTTTCCACTGGCTCAGTTCTTCCTTACAAAATTATCCACAATGTCAATTGTCAACTAAGATTGTTGGAACCAGAAAGTTAATGTCAACAGTCCAGTTAGCATAATGGAAAGTCAAAACTCGGGTTGACAGCTACGCACAAAATGACAAGACTAGCACTGGCAGTTGGCAATGTGCAAATTGCTTAGAATCATCAAATGATGCCTTGGACAAGACAGCGATAAAAATATATGTCTTCACAAGGGTGTCAGTAATATCCAAGTAATAAGGAGGAGCGCTAGAATCACTACTAAGATAACTTGAATTGAATCTGCTCAACACTTCAACGACAAGGGTGTACTAGTAAAAGCAACTGGGAAAGCAGAGAAACCAATGAAGGTCATCACTGAAGTGTTAAATTGCTAACAGTCCTTCGTCTATTTTGTGTCGATATCAGAACATATATTACTCCTTTTCAGAGCACAACCTTTTATCAAGTGACACTGCTCATGGTAACAAATCTAAAGCCAGGCATGGCATAGACACAAACAGCTCTTCATTCAACTCATAAACTTCAGTCTTCTGGATATCCTTGTGACTTTTCAGAAGCCGGTAATGCAGGTCAGTGCAAGTTTTTGCTCTGCCACTTTCGTGCTTTGTCGTTTTAGAATCAAATATGAGTCGGTCAATTGACCGGCATTCAAGCTGCTACTTTTAGCGACCACTTGGCGGAGAGTTTGCTCTCTGAAACCTCGCAGCAAGTTCAAATTTGCGCACGACAGTCGACGACAAAAGCTTTGCGAACTTTTAACTCGCAAGTCATCTGCATACGTCAGATCCAGGACCCTGAAATTCCACCTTCGCCCGCTGAACTGCAGTGGCCTTCAACAACCGAATAAGTGCAGCATACATGCTATGAAAAACTTTGCATTCTGTACTTACCTCCCCCGGTCGCCATCTCTTGATCACCTTTCGGACGCTCGAGTAATAAATTCCAAAGAAAGTTGTACTTAGTATTAGTAACGAAAATGAGTCGGGGTGGGTCGCAATAACGGTTCAATAAAAGCGGTGTACTGAACAGGATGCGATGATCGCTGCATAAAACTTTATCGCCTATAGCTCAATTGGCGTGCAAAACGGATCGTGCGATCTACAGTGATGACCATCGACGTCCTATCGATGAACCATGCCGTACAACAGCTTGGAAAGTCTTCCGGATTGCGGAAAATAGGACTCAAATCCAGAGCCGAAGATATTTGCAGGTAACAACTCACCCACAGACCGACCCACTCACAAAATAATGGATGCATCACATTGGATAGAGTACGAATTAAAGTCACAGGAATGGCCAGCTATCGTGCTAATGATGAGTTCATATTTGCAGCCATTCTCATATACAATGCAATGGTAATTACTCAATTCATTTTTGCTCCTTTACCATAGTTAATTGTAGAAATAATAAGTGCTTACTGTACCAAATGCGATTTTGGTAACATTAAACTCACAAGAGGGAAGCCCACTGACGTCACCCAAGGCTGAATCATTTCTGGCTCACTGCCTCGTCAATCTATGATTTTCTAGCGCTTGAATTTTATCCCACGCAGTCACATATTTGACCTCATTCTCTAATATTTAGTTGGTGCTATTTATCGCACAATTGGAACTCTTAAGTTTGTAGGAAGACTTTTGCTTGCTTGTCCACTTTCATTAGTTATCTTTCATTGGATCATTTCCTAGTAGCTTTTGGGGTAAGGATATAGCTTTGGGATTAGCTTTGAGTGTTAGAGATTTCATTATAAATCGCATTCTGCTGAAAACTTTAAAAAACTGTGTTTTATAAAATATTTAAAAAAATTCTGTTCTGTTGACTTTTGTGCATGTCACTGTT
This sequence comes from Bimastos eiseni, assembly GCA_959347315.1. Classification (NCBI taxonomy): domain Eukaryota; kingdom Metazoa; phylum Annelida; class Clitellata; order Crassiclitellata; family Lumbricidae; genus Bimastos; species Bimastos eiseni. Next base: position 1,498,394 of record OY365817.1, read on the forward strand.
GAGTGATAGTATTCTACTTCATTAAGACACTTTGTATTTCTTCCTTTGTTCTACCAATTCTGTTCTTGTTGGGTACAGTACGTACAGCAGTTGACACAGTGGATAGAGTTATCGGCGACTGGTCATAATAGGTAGACACCATGGAGTGTGCGTTTGTCGATAAGCAATTTAAGCCTATGATAATTCCAGTGTTGGGCACGAGCCAAAAACCTCGAGACCAAGACCGAGAGGTCCGAGACCGAGACCAAGATCGAGTGGTCCGAAACCAAGACCAAGACCGAGGGTCCGAGACTAAGACCAAGACCGGTACTCTTTTTTCTAAATAATGTAACGGAACGGGGCCTATTCGACAGTGACCAGGATGACGACTTGCAGCCCCGTCCGATATGGGGTAGTTCGAGTTGCAGTCCGCTGAGTAAGGCTTCAGTGGTTTGCTGAAGACTAACCATTTAAGGTTTAAATAGCTCCTTTCTGGATGACGCTTGGAATAAGACACGCTTGTTCGATAATCCTCTTTTAATGTACAACGGAAAACAACACTTCTGTTGCGCCCATTCGGAAACAGTCCGTATCTCACCCCCTCAATACGCCCTACGTCGATAACTAACGAGTAATTGCAACGCTACGTCAATGGCTGACGGCGACTATTATGCTACGTCAATGGTTGACGACAACTACTATGCTACGTTAATGGCTGACGGCGACTATCGCAAATCTACGACGACTATATCCACGACGACTATCGCAAGCCACGACGACAATTCGTGCTTCCTAGGAGCCGAGACTGCAAGGCCGAAGCCGAATCTACAAGGCTCCCCGATGACGATTTCCAGACGGCGACGACGACGATTCCCATCTTCCAGGCGACGACTACTCTTTTATACTAATTTGCTGTAGATAGTAGATGATACACAGTAGATAGGCGACAGTAGACAATAGATATCTACAGTAGGGTGTAGATAGTAGATATCTGCAGCAGATAGTAGATGGATTACAGTAGATAGTAGATAAGCGTATACAGCAGGTAGATACCACAGTAGCAAGAACACAGTAGACAGGTGTACACAACAGGCAGACACTACAGAAGGCCGACACTAGGTAAGCGTACCCCTAAACCGTTACAATAATTCAAGTTCTTAAGTCACTAAAACGGAATGACATGCTGAAAACATTAATTTTATTGCTGAAGAATACTAATCTTAATAATGGTCCAGAAAACAGTTTTACCGGCTAGTATGAACTTTTGCGGGTTCAGCCCTAGGCTTCAGCCTGAGGATATCGCACTATAAGTTTCTTACAGTAGGCTTATATACGATAGGTTATAAATAAGACACCTAAACAAGTACATTAACATTCCGTTTGAATGGTGTAGGGCTGTAGGCCTACTTGTACTCGGAATTGTAGGTTAGGCCTAACAGTGACTATACGTGACCGACCACACAATTATTAGATTGTTCCAAAATCTTGACATTTGTGAAAGCAAATTTTGAAATGGCTGGTGCCGTTGCAAAAAGTGCATTTCCACCCACTTGTAACTTGTATATATCACGTCATAACTTACAAATCGCTAACAAGCGCGCAGGCCGTAAACATCCGGTGTCTCTAATAATCGAAAAATAGCCGACAAATAGGCCTATCAAAGAAATTGCTCTGATAGGCCTACGGCAAATGACCAAGGACGCTGACCTAAGACAGACCAATCCAAAGACTATAGGTTCCTTTGACCATATTACAAGACAAAGACCGACGCAGTCGAGACCAAGACCAAGACGGGGGCAAGACCGACTGTCCTATACCAAGATCAAAACCGATGCATTTGAGACCAAGACCAAGACCGCAGTTTTCCGGTCTCGAGACCACATCCCTGGCTAATTCAAGTCTTTGCCATAATGGCATAGTCCCCTCTGATCAGATTATGCTTCTACAAGTCCACAATCACCAAGGGTTTTCCTCCTCTTGCAAACAAAATATATCATAAAACATCAATATCAGTTCTTAAAGGATCACAAATACTTATAGTAGGCTACTACACAAAAAACCCTCTTCGAATTACTTTAAGATTAGGCCTACATAAAATGGGAAATAAATGGTAATAGACATTATTGTGAATATCAGATATGATCGATGCTTTACTTTACACATTCAATTGTTTGTTGCTTAATTAATAATTACTTGTCGATGTCGATTTTATGTCGTAGAAAGTACAATGCATCTGCTATGTATGTAAATACTTTTTGCACCTTAGTCTCAAAAGGCCAGCCTCCATGGACGCCATAGGCCTACCTATGCAGCGTTAATAATTATTGTCAAGGTGTATCTTGGTCCTTGGTTAATCGTGTATATATATATATATATATATATATATATATATATATATATATATATATATATGAAGATTCTAGTCCTGTGTATTTTTTTCCTTGTTGTCTATTGTAGATTATATGTGGCTTAGCTATAAAAAATACTTTCTTACCTTGAAGTAACGATACTGTAAATTATTGCATTGTAAAAGTTATTACTGCAATAAGATTATCGTCATTCAACACCTTTTTTCCAAAGCTACTATAAGGCTATAGAAGGCGTATGGTGAGAACGCGGAAACTCCTCCACTGTTTGCACCCTGGCAGTGCCAGTCCCAAGCATGGATAAAGTAGGAGGGCGACGCTAATCATCTTTGTTATGGCAAAGTGTCGCTTTTCAGCCTTTTGGTTAAGATTAACGTGTCTGCTACGTATGATAATGCATGGGACGTTGATTATGCGTCCGTCCCCTATCCATGGTCCGTGGTTGGGGCACCAGATTATAAGCTGGTAAGTTTACTACTAAGGGAGAAGCTGTCCCGGTTAATCCCACTCCCCATATGGGGAACAATTAAAATGCAAAATTAAGAAAAGCTTGTTGCATACCGTGCACAAGAGGAACACCAAGAGATGTTAAATTGCTCAAATGCTTGGTATTAAATGGTAAACAGCGACAGTGTGCTATAGTTGACCAGCTAAAGAAACCACGGGTCGTACAAATGCAGAAACTTGAATGGTAGAGCCAGACCTGTTAGGGTGGATAACCAGTTATTTTATGAACTGGTGTCTTAAAATTACTGCCATGATTTTTCCACCCATTGATTGTCAATATATTTTGGTCTGAGTGCTTCAGAAGTCAGTGATGTGGTCTCAAGACCACAGTATTGGTCTCAAGACCGGGAAACTGCAGTCCTGATACTGGGCTCGAATACATCGGTCTTGGTATTGAAGATACAGTCTTGGGATTGGTCTCCATCTAGAAACAAATGCATGTCATCTGTTGCTCACGCCTTGTTTTGTCCAGCATTCATTTTGTTCCACCAAATTTAGATTCAGGTCTTTCTGGTTCCATTTCAGGTACTCCTGTCAAAGGGATATCCACTTAATAGGTGGATATCCAGGGATATTCGAACACTTACCATAGAGCACCACATTTAAGTGCTCTTCAGTTACGCAGAAGTCACTAATAGAGGACTTGCATGCATACACAGAACCCAACCAACCAACACATACATAGACTTGGCACGATAGCACTGTTAGCGCCTTTGAGAGGTCCTTATAAAGCGCTATATAAATACCCTAATACATACAAACAGTAAACGATCAGAGATAATTGCTCTGTTCATCCTCATCAATTTAAGATGATTAGAATTAAATGCAAGCAACTGTCTAATATCATCAGTATGTTCAGTATGTATTGCATTCAGGAGAAAATAAATATCTGTAAGATCGTTAAGTTCTCTTGAAGGATCGCATCATTAGCAATTAGCTGAGCCAAGTGACAAGAGCAACGAGATTTGTTTTTAATGTTTTGTAGACAACAGCAAACCACCACCAACAATAACAATAGCAACAATGTAATATATTTCTTTAGAATCACACATTATCTTCATATTTCTTCCAAATAATAAATAGTGGACAATAAATAGAATGCTCCACTGTCAGATTATCATGAAACTTCAAATATGTTAACAACAGTCCATTAAACTACGGGGTTGAGGGGTTAGCAACTTCACTTTCTTAGCCTCGGCATACGAGGGTGGGTGGACCCTCGCCAACCGATCTTCACCGAGACCCTGTATGGTCAACTCGGTGTACGCATCACAGGTTAATTGCTAGGAGGCACAAAGTACTGAAGCAAATTTCTGCCCTTGTTTCGATTTTGAACCCTGACCACTGGGGTGACAGTCCAGTGCCCACAACAGCAGTAACGTATGATGAAGTTAACTGAAACATTTGGTAACAACAAAACACACTTTTCAACCAGAAAACCAGACTGGATAGTTCCATAAACACAGGACTTTAATTCATTAAATTGAACCCTTCAAGTTTTGTCAGGATTTCCTCTACTTTATTCACAGCAAAAATAATTGATTGTTTCTTAAATAACTCAAGTGATTCTGAATAAATAAACAATAGCAAAAATAAGGCTAGCTTCTCAATGAGCTAGTTACATATTAAAACCATAGCTATGGGCCAAGGATTGTTTTCAAAGAGTAAAATATATATTTAGGGGTAAAATTCTGTAGAATAACAAAACATGACTGCTAATCATCCAGAGAAAATCACATGCAGTAAACCACTGCACTTCAAGAGATTATTGCACCTAATGACTAAATCATCTCTAGAGAAAATTGCAATTAGAAATCAAATCATATTATTCTAATCTCCCAGTGATTATTGCAACTAGTAATGAAATCATATCATTATACACTCAGAAATAATTGAAACACACAGCCTAGCACATTAAAAATGATTTAATATTAAGATAACGAAAGTCGCACTTTGTAAAAAAAACAGTTTCTGAAAAATGCTTGACATTCTTACATCCTGATATTGTGGTGACATTTTATACAGTTTCAACCCTTTAGCGACCAGCGTTGTTGATAATGCCATACATTTTACTGAAATTTTTATTCTGAAATTTGATCTCGCCCTTCTTCCAACATTTTTTTCTGGTCGTTAAAAGGTTAACAAACTGTGACTAGTTTAATGTTACAAACTATGTCATTTATATAGAGCTGCTTCAAGACTATTGCAGTGTTTAATAGCTTCCTTCATATTTCTTCCAAGCTATAAATAACAGAAAACTAATGACTACGTCTATAGCCTAGATCGATCTATAGCATTTTCAGAATTTGTCAAATGTCAAATAATAGAGTAGTCACTTTGGGGCTCAACAAGAAATTGCATTTCAACAGGCTTTGAACCGCAAAGGCAAGTGCTCATAATATCTAGGCCACAAATAATCAAAGTTTACAGTGAACAAAACAAAAGACTGCAAGGAATTATCAGTAAGTCATTCACGGAATCAGCAAAATGAAGTGAATAGGAATTACACTGACAATAATGCACCCGCCTTTTGCCAAGTTTTTAGAATTAGTCATGCATTGGTAACTTTCACCAATTTCTCAAAATCTGTCATTTACACAGTCCTTCAAATATAAATAAATGACTCTACATAAACAAAGCATGCCATTCTGATTCCAGACCAGCTTCTTAACTGCACCATAATTAATTTTCGCATGAATCCTTTAACCCCTTAACGACCAGGGTCATAGATTATGTCTTACTACACGCTGGTCGTTAAAGTGTTAAATAGACTTACAAACACATTGTGATAGTAGACAGATATAGTGACACAGTACCTTTCCAATCATAACTTTGCCCACTGAAATCATTACTTCAGTGACCGTGAATAAGCTGGTGCCCTGCGCTTGGGTTTCAAATAGCGCTTTAGAAGTTTGGAGGTTACGATTACTTGGCCAAGACAAAACTTTCAATTTCAATCATCTCTCTAACATAATTTTCTAAGAAGCAGTTTCTAGCACAACCCTGTATGTGCAAAAATTAAAACCTGTCTTGGGCAGAGAGTAATAATAAAAATAATATAATAAATATCATTGATAATAATACCAATGTTAACGATGATACCGATAGTATTAGTAACACGCTTCCAAAAACTGTATACACGAACAAAAGTACTCTAACTGCATGCCAACAACAGCGAACGAGATGGCCACTGGGGATACAGAAAGAACAAGGAAGAAGGTCTCTTGATCACTGCTAACAATTGCGACTGACTCCAGAAGAATGCCTGTCAAAATTTTCATGCCATCAATTGTAAAGACGATTCTCAAAACAACAAATGAAACAAAATTACTTTTACTCAAAATATTTTAATAAAACTGATTTAGCTGAAACATTATTTCATATCACCTATATATATTGCAAACCTTCATGATGACAACATGGTTCCAGTTTCAACACACTGCTGACCCAACTTTTACCATGCACTTATAACTGCATATTCGATGACCATTTTACATCATGATAATGCGACTAAAATTGACACTTTTATTAATATTTCACAGTATTTGAGAATTTTTTTAGATTTAGGATTTACCACGACCACCTTAATGATGAGCTGAATTAGTTTCACAGTCATTATCAGCACACGTCTGTCGTTAAATTATTAAAGACATTTAACTGGAATTCAAATACCACAAAGATGATTCTATCCTAAGAATTGCGACGAGACGCTAGCGTTGAATCGAGCGGAGGAGGGTCAAGAGTGAGATCATGGCTGCTGAAGTCGTTGATGAAGTTTCACGAAATCTACTGAGTTGGTGGTACATGAACGATTGCCTGCACCTCCTCGGCAACAGCAGCAAGGGCAAATTCAAACTGCTCCTACAGTAAGAGGCAACAAATGATAAGTACTCTTAATTATTACTACCAACTATTATCATCATCACCAGTATAATTATCAGTATAATTATAATTATCATCATCATTTTTACAAGATAAAGAGGTTCAAAAATTAAGCCCAGAAACAATAAAATCATATTTTAAATGGCTAAGACTGGTCATGGTCCAACTGAACGGCAAATGCAAGAAACTGGAAGAGGTAGCTAGTTATTATTAATATAATTATATCATCATTAATATGACAATTATAATTATTATAATAATTACTATTACTATTATGATAATAATTACTATTAAAGAATTATTATTATAATTATAATCACTACTGTTACCTTATAATAAAATTATAATCAAATCAAATCGTTTATTTTCTGTAGCCAACAAAAATAGAATATACAATCAAATTACAATCACTATGGTTGATAGCGGCCACAAGGAAAGGCCCTGAAGGGATCAAAAACAATTCCGTTAGTAGAGACACAAATTAAGGCAAACACGGACGGCCAAATGCAATACAGCAATTAAATATGTTAATATGCACATGAGTCATAATTAAAATAAACAAAAGTTATCAAATTACAATATGCATTTCACCATGAGGTTAATTTTTTTCTACCAAGTAGGTGCGTTGCTTCTTCTTTAAAGACGGAAAAGAAGATGATTGTCTACTTTCCTTTGGAATTTCATTCCAAATTCTAGCACCACTAGATTTAATTGAGAACAGAAGAGTGTTAGTTCTGGCAAAGACCTTTCTATAGTAGCAAGAATTTCTAGTAAGGTAGGAATGAGCTTCTGAGGCAAGAATAAAATAATCGTTATATACATGAGGAAGGAACCCTTGACTATATCGGTACATAAATACACCAGTTTGAAAAGTCCGGATATGGTCAAGTTGTAGTACTCTGAATTGATAAAATAGCGGCTTACTATGAGAGACAAGATTTCCTATGAGATTTAAATAGCAAATAATTAGTTTTATCCATGTTAAGTGAGAGCTTGTTAGCACAAAACCAATCAGCAGCTAAGGACAGTTCAGCATTCACATTCTGAAAACGAGTCAATGGAGCTATGAGAACAGAATACATTAGTGTCGTCAGCAAACAGTATGAAGTACAAGGTTGATGAAACATTAGGTAGATCGTTTATATAGATAAGGAAAAGTAGGGGACCCAAGTTGGATCCTTGAGGAACTCCAAATTTGATGGATCTAAGAGTGGAAAAGGAGCCATTACAATAAACACATTGGGTTCGATCTTCTAAATAGCTCTTAAACCATTGCAGTTGAACACCACGAATGCCATATCTCGCTAATTTATGTATTAAGATGTTATGGTCGACCGTATCAAAAGCCTTAGCCAGGTCAAAAAAATTCCTAAAGAGTGTTCATTACGCTCAATTGCAGTAGATATCCTATCCTGCATGCTTAACAGAGCCATTGATGGGGAATGGCCGGCTTGAAAGCCATGTTGAGATGGAAAAATAACATTATTTTTTGCGAAAAAACCATACAAACGCATGGAGTGCCTATAATATGCACTTCTGAGCAAAAAGATGTTGGAAGAAGGGTGGTATCAAATTTCGGTAATAAACAAATAAATAAAAATTGCTTAATTAAATCCCTGCACTATTCAAATTTCGGTAATAAATAAATAAATAAATAAATAAAAATTGCTTAATTAAATCCCTGCACTATTCAAATTTCGGTAATAAATAAATAAATAAATAAAAATTGCTTAATTAAATCCCTGCACTATTCAACTTTCGGTAATAAATAAATAAATAAATAAAAATTGCTTAATTAAATTCCTGCACTATTCAAATTTCGGTAATAAATAAATAAAAATTGCTTAATTAAATCCCTGCACTATTCAAATTTCAGTAATAAATAAATAAATAAATAAAAATTGCCTAATTAAATCCCTGCACTATACATAACAACACAGTTTAGACATGTTTACAATGTTCAGTCGAAGCACCATTCGGCTTAATACAAAGTTATAGCTTCAACTCAATCAGCAAACACCTGTTTAAGCACTGCATCATACTATATATACTCTGGTAACTTCATGCCGAGTCAATATTATTCATATGTAAATAAATATATATATATATATGAATACATATATACGTATATATATGTATATATGTATGTATATATATGTATATATATATGTAAATATATATTTATATATATTTATAGTACTATACACAATGACTAGTAATAGTTATAGTATGTAAAAATATGTCTATGCTCACTACAGAAAATTTGTGCACATACACAAATTAAATAAACATGATCAGTGGTATAGAGGTACTTTTATGACCATTTGAAAACTTGCCTTTTTGTCCCGGCTGGGGTTGGGAGCGTTCCTGAGTAGTTACCTGAAATGGTGCTACATAAATTCGTTAATGAATGAATGGAGGAGCATCTGCCATTACCTTAGTTCTGACCATGTTGACGCGCTGGTCACGAATGTGTTCCAGTGTTGCCGCAATGTCAATTTCCTTGGCTCCTATGTTCAATGGACATAAATTCTTGATTTTCTTACATTAATATTAAATATCAAAAATAGAAAATCACACTAAGCAACTGTACACATAAAACAAGACGATTACATGTATTAGTTTTTGTGGGAATACGGATTAAGTCTTTGGCATTTACTATCTTTATTATTTATTTACATAATGCACTTTTATGTCTGTAATAAAAGTAAACCTTAATCAGATGGCAATAATAAGCGTCATTATTCATGAAGCACCAGATAGCATGCAAAGACAACTTCTCCAGTGTAATTACATAGAATCAACTCAGCAGGCTCAAAGCCAGAAATGGTAGATGACTGACCCAGGACACTACAAATAGACCACTGTACAATATCGTTCTTAGGTCTGCTTTTAGATGATGTCACTAATAAATGGAAGATACAGGACTCAGGAAACAGTTGATGCTTATTATTAACAAACGACTTCTATTATTAATTTTCTTTAAAATATTCAAAATTTACCAGCTTTTTCTAGCTGGATGCCTAGTGCATTACACATCACATAATAATGGGAGTCACTGATTAATTTTAGTACGAGTCACTAATAAATAATAGAAGTCATAATTAACAATAAAATCTACTTGAGAGGTTCCATTCTGCTCATAGGTACATTGAAATGTTGCTTCCAAGATCTTTTCCACTGATTTAGACATCTGTACTACTGATACAATATCTTAGATACTGATGGAGATGATTATTACTAGGGCTGTTGATTAATCGCAGTTAACATGCGCGATTAACTCGTTAATTTTTGGACGATTAATGCGATTAAAGCGATAAAAAGCTGCCTGGATGGGTGGTTACTAGTTATTAGTTAACGAACAACATGTTATCTGTAACATGTGAGGTACGGCCGAGGTCTAAAGTCATTGGGTGGGATTGGGCTTAATTCATCCAGTTGTGAGTTTTCATCAGACTCCGAAGATGAACCCCTCGCACCAAAATCTGCTGTAACAGCACTGCTGCTGTAAAGAGATTGTTGTCCTTTGGAGTTGAAAACACACAAGACACCGGCACGGTCAGCACCGATACATACATGTAGGCCCATCTTGGTTCACCAGCAACAACCGTCTCATGCGAGAGACTGTCTTATGCTGTTGGAGATTCTTATTAATAAGAAATGTTTCTAATTCTGACGTGACAATGTAAATAACTTAGTTTGTCTCAACAACTGGTTAAAACTGGACTTCTCAGAAAACTTTGCAGTCCCTATTACATGTACTTTTATGCTAATAAGAAATGTTACAATGTGACATCAGTGACAATTTATTGTTTAAATGAACTTCTTTAGTTCTGATATTTTACTAATATTAAGTAAATACCTCTGTATGGGTAAAAAAAAATCACATTTACTACATATTTGTTATTATATCTAGAAATAATGGCAATACTGCATTTCTATTTTCTCATGATGAGATTAATCGTGATAATAATCGCGGTTATTTATTTTTATTGCAAGATTAATCGCGTTGGGCAACTCTAATTATTACCCTTATGGAGACGATTGAGAGCCATATCGATCAGACAATATGTTCCAGTACGCCCAGCTCCATCACTAAAACATATCACAAAGTCCAAGGTCATTACAATGGAAAAATTTCAAAAGTCAAGGTCATTCTATTGGGACACAGCACAAATGGTGAAACTTAAGAGAAGGAAAGAAACTGAAGTTCACTACATGCATGAACACAATTAGTGCAGTGTAAGGTGAACAGCAACGAACCGTATACAGACTAAAACGTGTGAGGACAGTTGGCAGCGCTTCGTTTACACCTTGAAGAGACAAAGGATAGGAGAATGGCACCATAGAAGTCATAGGACGATTAGATTAGTCCAGGAACTATCTATCAGAATAGTGTCAAATCTATCCTCAGAAGTGACCATTTGACAAGTGTGCATTTTCTTCACCAACTGCTTTTCCTAGATTTGATTCTCTCTCACTCAATGCCTCTCTCTATCTCTCACTCTCTCTATCTCTCTCTCTCTATCTCTCTATATCTGCCTCTCTTGTTGTCTGTCTCTCTGTCTGTCTGTTATACAATCTAGCTTTAAACTCAAGAGTTGGAGTGACCATCTCTAAGGCAACAAACGAAGACGATCTTTATGTAAAGCCGCCAATTACGATAAGATCACAATGTCAGATATGACAACATCAGGCGTACGAATAATCACTGGTGTGTCTATTATCATCTTATCAAGAAATTAGATTTGAAACGGTGACCTGCAGTGAACTACAATCGGACATGATCGACCGCGGTATGACTTGTTCACTTTCCTAAAACAAAAGGAAGACATTGAACGATGTAATCAATTTTAATAAAAAACTGTGTTACAATGCTTATATAGTTTCAAGATAAAGTTACATTAGTGTGCCTGCATGTATATATATATATACACATATGTATATATACATATATATATACATATATATGTGTATATATATATATATACTTATATATATATATACATATACTTTAATACAGAAATGCATGTCTATACACATGTATGTATGTAAGCAATCATATATATATATATATACATGATAACACCAATGTATATATATATATATATATATATTTATACATGTTTGAATGTATGTATGTCTATCTCAGTGGCATGACTTTCTGCACTGGCTCCCTATCAAGAGGAGCATCAAATTAAAGATGGATTTGTTTGTTCAGTGTCCGCATTACCTTCTGAAGTCGAGCAGAGTCTTGGTCGACGAAGGTATGCCGAGATTCGGCCAGGTGAGAAAGTGGAACTGAGTGATTGTTCTCGTTTCATTTGTCTGGAGGTTCTTCAGGAAGAAACTGCGGACGACGTAGTCGTCGCACCATGCATGCTCCGACACCAGGTGCACCTTCAACGCAATGACAACTGGTGTAATCGTAACGTAAATGCAAGGAAAGAAACTCGATGCGCAGGAGGTAGCTTGCAGAGCACCTCGATTAGAAGTAGTGCTATATAAATTTGAAATTACCATTACCATTGTATGGCAGCATCCTGTCCAAAATAATCAATCAATCAAACAAAAGACTTCTCTTTCTTCCATGTCCAACACTTTCACAGCATCTGTGACAAAGCAAGAGGGAAAGGAAGAGAAGGGACATCGCACAGGGAAGGCAAGAGAGAGAGAATGGTTATGCTAAAGAGAAGGCAGGGGAGACAGAAATTGCAAGACTAGCAGATCAAGATAAAAACTTCACAGCGGCTAGACTCTAATGGACTCATAACATTGTGAAACATTTAAAGTCATTTCTATTTCTACTCAACCAGCAACAGTGCTCTACATAAAAGATGCTATTTAATCAACCACCGAGCCCTCTCGGTCGTGGGCCCCTCCGTTTGGAATGGACTTCCACTAGCACTTCGCATGCTCCCTAGTCACAATCTGTCAGCCTTCTATCGTATCCTCTGAGTAGGTTTCTTGAAGGGGTGCTATATAAACTTTTGAAATGAATGAACGAACGAATGAACCAGGTGGGTTATTTTGAGAGATCTGCCAGAGTTTTGACCTCATATATGTGGTAGAGGTCGCTTCCCTCCTCCGGCCAATAGCGGTGACAGACAGAAATCGTGTTCTCCGTAAGTCGAGTCAGGTTGACAATCACGACACTTCCCTGCTCCCAGACCATCTGAAAGAGAAATCAAACACACATTTCATCTTAATAAGAACATGTCATATAAGGTAAGGTCACATAAGGTAGGGTAGGGTAATGTAAGGTATTGTGTAATAATGCCATTTCAGCTGTAAGACTATAATTGAATTGTTGGTTATAGTTATTCATCCTTCCAGACCATTTGAATTGTAAGCTGACGCAATGTAAAGTAAGGTTATCTGAGGTAAGGTATAATTAACTGTATTACAATGTGCGTCAGTTCATTTCTGTCTAATAATTTGTGCGTCTGATAATTTCATATGAAAATGGGAAACTGTGGCTTAGCAGTATGTTCTTTGCCTTGCAACTGAAGGGTCGCAGGTTCGAATCCATCTCAAGTCACTGCCTAGCTACCGTGAACAAGTTGCTCACCCATAATAGTCTGTGAAAAAGGCAACAGGAAACCACCTCACTCATCTCATCCCTGGGTGGCATAAAGCCAAATGGACCAGCCTTTGGGCAGAGAACTTATCATCATCAACAATTCAACTATATTACAATATTTGTCAGTATTCTGAAATAATTTCAAATCAAAGCGAATTTAACTGTATTACCATGTTTGTGAATATTCAAAAAATAATTTAACAACATAATGTATGTAATTGCAGTAATACCAAAGCGATAAATTGCAATAAGAGTGCTTTTCCTATGCCCTGGGTGCCACAAAAAATGCTAAAAATGAAATTGGTAAATGATTGAGTGAGTGACCTGCCAGAAGTCAGCCACTGTGTGAGGCAGAGGACCTTGTGCAGCTATGTAGGCTGGATTCCGTGGATCATGGTCAGTCTGTAACACAGAAACACACTTCTGCTGAGATGGGAGAAGAAAACGCTATGTGAGGTAACAGTTATGGTAATGCTATGTGAGGTAACAGTTATGGTAATGCTATGTGAGGTAACAGTTAAGGTAATGTTATGTGAGATATCAGTAAAGGTAATGTTGTGTGAGGTAGCAATTAAGATAATGTTGTATGAGGTAGCAATTAAGGCAATGTTGTGTGAGGTAGCAGTTAAGGTAATGTTGTGTAAGGTTAATGTTATGTTGATACCACATCCCTAATCCATGACTGCATGACCGAATTATCCCTAGTTAAACCAACCTTAATACGGACCACCTAGCAAGGAATGCATTTTTACAAGAACGCTCTATGGTATTTAAAAGTCTTGCAAACCGAAGTGTGGTGTAAGCGGTTGGTCATAATAAAGAATATACTTACTTACTTGCAAAGTATGACAATACAACACAACTGCATTTGATATTAGTCTGTGCAATTTGAAGAGAAAGACTTGCTTAACCCTTCAACGACCAGCACTATTGATTATGCCTTACACTCTAGTACATGCTGGTCGTTAAAGGGTTAAGATCCATACACAGTAACTAAGGCAAAACCAAACAATTCATAAAAATTTTGCAAACTGCCAAACTAAAAATCAAGAGAACGAGACTTTATTAAATATTCGAAACTTGAACTCGGTACAACTGAACTTGAAGAACTAGGAACCAATCGATACGAACTGAATTAAATATTCGGTTGGCTGTCCTGATAAGACTGAAAATGTTTTAATTTGATTCGCCAGGTGGCAGCGCGTATTTGAAAAAAGACCATAAGATCGAATTCTTGCCTTAGTCAAAGGCGTTGTATGGTCCTTATAATTATTGGCCTACAAGCCAAACTCCTTGGAGTGAGCCTTGAGCCTTGCGCATTGACAGCACACGACCTGGCGCTATATAATTCATCCCAGATAAATCAGCAAGACTGGATTTTACCGCAGCATATACCTTATACACATTTTCAAAAGTAAACTGTACATCTATGTGGCGTCATAACTACAAACGTCTCTGTTAAAACCAGATAAAAGCGAGACAAATATCCGAGGGTCATCCAATAAGGACAAATGCCGGTGAAGGGTAATACCATATGGGGTCAGGGATGTGCGAATCAAAGTAGTCATTTATGCTAACAAGTTACTATTTCTAAAATTGAATGATGCCACAGTAACTGTTTCTTTATTCATGGAAGTAGTAATGTCACAATCAGTAAAGTACTGAAAGAGAGTACTAAGAGAGTTTTATGTGTGCTAGGCAATCTAATGTAATCATAAATCGTGAACTCCAAACTTTTAAAGCGCCAGTCTAAAGCGAAGCACAGGGGACGAGCTAATTCACTTCACTTCCTGTTGGACATGGCAACTGATTGGTTAGAGCTGTCACCTTGTAATGAGAGACAATTATTGTGTAGGGGGGAAGTTGACCAAGTCCTTCCCTCACAATGGTTCCGCTCCAAAGGTTAAAGCATGGTCTTTAGATAGATAAGATAGACATCAATAACAATAGTGAAGATAGTAGTATCAATAATTTTGTTACTTCATTTATGTCATAGTATATTTATTTAATTAGTATATTTATTTGAATTTATATCTATATTATATCACATTTTTTATTATATTATATTGATAATTTATTTGAGGAGATAACATCACTTGGACAAACACTAGGGGAGCACTGGACTGGACAGAGGACAATGGAGATAATTTATTCGTACCCATCGCCACCAAATGACTGACATCAGTAATCGAGAATGATGGTGAAGTAAAGTAGCGTAAGTAATGAATATTGAAAGTACCGATTCAAGGAGTCAGTGTGGAAGAAATACTGGACACTTACGATGGAGCAAGCATTGATGTAGTCTGAGCCAGAAACGTTGCAAGTCGGGTTCAGCTTCACTCTCGAGTGTTCATCTGAAGAAAATGAAACACCCCGCTGTTGTAATCATTCAGTCATTCAAAAATTTATATAGCCCCCTTTCCAGGCAACTACTCAACAGCGCTCCCAACTATAGCATGGACAAAAAAGTTTTTAAATGGCCATAACAGGTACCATTACCTAATTTATGAAACAGACGTAACTCCAGTGAAAGGCCGTTCCAAACTCTAGAGCCTACCACAGAGAATGCACGGTTTTGTACAGCTGCCGTACAGGCACATGGAGCCACAAGAACCCTGTCTCAGCAGAGCACAGGGTTCGAACTTCAACAGAGTTCCACCGTTTTGCATGTCACATCTATTTCGGAAACTTCAGCAGTCGTTAAATTTTAACATACAAGGCATCAATTATTAATGATTTCTTATTATTATTACATGGACACTTGTAAAGCGCCTCTGGCAGCAAACTATTCAAAGGTGTTGTCAGTTTAAGCAAAACCACAATTGCACTATTTTTACGCATTTACGAAGCGATACCATCTAACGACCAAACAACAGTCGATAGCACCGAGCTGTGTGTGAAGGACTTGCTCAAGGTCCATTCACACGGTAACCGTCTCAAGAAAGAGTCGAACCAATAAGATGCCATGTATCGTATCTTTGGATTTATTAAGCGCCTCTTGCAGAATAACTATTCAGAGGCGCTCTCAGCACGGAAATCTCAAGGAGAAATAAAGTCTATAAAGAGTGAGAAGCCGATGGAGAGAAGCCAGTCATTTGTTTAGCCCTTGGTGAGGGGAAAGGTCATTCCAGGTAGATGGATCACGTTCTCAAATAACAACTCATTGAATTCCAGTGCAATTTTGCAGAAAGGCCCAATTCCAGTAGGTCTGAGAAGGCAGAGTAGGTGTCATTAGGATCGAAAATCAGAAGGTGGATGAGTAGGTGTATTGGGGTAAGAGCTGTTGTAGAAGAGACTTCAGTTTTGAGAGTAAACCTGAGGGATAGAAGAACCTGAGGCAGATGATGGTGATCGTTCGATCTCTTTGATTGCCTAGAACCATCGCTGAAAGACGCTTGCAACAGGGTGCAACAGCGGCGTTTTGCAACTGGTGAATCGTGCAGTCTCTCTGGGCTACAAAGACTAACATCTATATAGCACCTTACATGGCAAAATGTCCGTGTATCTGTTCTTCCTCATGTTTGTCGGTTCGATCGCAGCCACGATCGAGCATGGCTCTGCGTCATAGGCGCAAAGAGAATCCCACTCCTTCTGCAGTCGATCCTTGTTCATCAGATGATCTTCCATGTATGACTGGCAACAATATGATCGACAGAGTGGCAATTATTATCATTATTAGTATGTATTCATTAAATGCAACTATCTAAGGGCCAAGCATTTTCAGCTGAAGGTATATATTGTCAAATGTTATCTGTCAATGAAGATAGTATTTTAACTCCATATACACTGTGTCCGGGAATAAAGGGAACTCCCAACGATAATAAGAAAATAAATAGTAACTATTCGTCCATTTTCAAAATATATATCATATACGAAAATTTACTATTTATTTCATATTATCATTAGGGGTCCATTTATTTCCAGACACAGTGTATGTTCAATATCCATAGGTCAAGTGGGTCAGACCGAAGACTTTATCATTGTTTAATATTAAGTGCCATGCACAATTAAATTGTTTCTCACTCTCAATTGTCATCATAATTATCAATATCATCATCATTATATGAATATAATCAGATGATCTCTTGTATGTCTGTATGTATATATGTATTATCATTATTATTATTATTATCATTAATCAGTGAGAGTGTCTTGTGGTGATTTAAAACAACAGTTTAAATCAAATCAATAAATTGATGAACCGTCATTGAGAAAAGAAGTAAATTTCCTACTAGGATAATGTGTCCGGTTGAAATGTCCATGCTTGATGCCACTGGTTCTTCAGTCCTACACAGATAACGTTGGGTGTATTTTATACACCATTGATAAACATAATATGTCATTATTGTCATTAATAGACATTCTTTAGTCATAAATGGCACTTACAGATAAAACCATAATAGTAAGCCCTGCACTCAAATCAATGCATCGGTTTCAGGTTCAAACAAACATTGGTGTTACTAAGGCTGTCAAAAAATTTTGAAATGACAACCTGGGTACCCGTGAGGGTACCCGACCACGCGGAAATTTTGTTAGGAAATGTAGAAAATTGCGCATCTTTATGGAATGTAGGGCACCCGAGAATCGTTTTCATTGCCTGGGCAGTCAGCCAAAATGAATAACGGAATATTTCTGGCATGTGTTCGGGTAAAATCGCGCATTTTTACGGAATGTTGTTACCCGAAAACCGATTTTCATTACTCGGGCACTCAGCCAATATGACCAAGGCAACATTTTTTGCATATGTTCAGGTAAAATTGCGCATCTTTACCCGGATACCCGTTGACAGCCTTGGGTGTTACAATGCATTTTGAACATTGAAACACAAGACCAGTTACAATAACTCCACCACTGCCTGCACTCTGACAGTGCCAGTCCCAAGCCTGGAGAAAGGAGGAGGGCTATGCTAATCATCTTTCTTATGACATGATATATGATATGATATTCAATTATTTAGAAAGACAACAATCTGACAAAAATGGCGAAAAGCTACAATGAGCGACAATTAGTTAGAATTGAAGAAGAAACTAGTAAATATTTATATAATGATCTTGGGATAAATTGTGGGTTTTCTTTGGACTCTTTGGTTGGAAGAATATTGATGTGTGTTCTATGTCTTAACTGGTAAATGGAGTAGGGGCAGAGTGGAGGTAGGGTTTGGCAAAGAACATGCTTGGGGTTGTGTAAAATGGAGAAAAGGACTCTGGCATCTGCTATGGTAGCAAGTGGCACCAGAGACATGGTGTTGTTAAATAGCATCTAACCAAACCAAACACAGAACTTAAAATCAATCCTTATTAGCATTCAACTGGTCCATTGTACTGTCTTTCTCTGCTTCTACGTAAAGGTTCAATTATTTTTGGTGAATGAGCGGTTAATTAACTGAACCTAACTTTTGGAACTCTCTTCCTACCCTATCTAATTCCACTCAGTTTCTCTGTTCTCAACTAAAGGCTTCTTTCAGATGGCTCACCCACAGCCAGCAGTCTCTTCGTCTCATTTGACTCACCCTATGGGCATTGACCTGTTTGACCTGGCTTGAACTCCTCAGTTTGGTAAGAACCTGACGAATTCGAGAATAATTGCACTGGCTTGGTTAAAAAAATCGCTGGTTTTACTAAGATGCTTTATAAATGTCAATTAAATTACAATTGTGGCTTGTTTTGTGCAAGCAGTGGTAGAGTTTCTGCTGTTCAATTTCTCAAAAACTCCTTTGTAGACGTGCACAAAAATGTAGAAAGAATCAACTAAATACAATGGCAAAAAATATCTGGAATTTGATATAAATAGCTACTTTTGTTTGTACTCTCTAATCTACTGACAACTTGTACTTTGTTGATACATTTTGTAATTATGCCTTTGTCAAAAGCCAAGACACTATTTAGTTTACCATGTAAAACTCTTTTAATTAACTAGTTAAGATTCATATGGTTACTATTTTACTATGCTTGCCACCAATCCCATTTTAACTAGATAATAAAATCATTTGGTGGCCCTAACAGCGGGACTATATCCCTTCTAGGCATTCCCTTTGTCAACGTCATATGTCGAATATATCAAAGTTTATTTGTCATTGTAAAATTTGTGGCAATAAAAGTAATAAAAAAATCCAACCAGGAAGAGGTGCTGCTTCCGGTTGAGGTTGTCCTTCCAGGCTGTTCTGCTGCTGATATCATTTCCACGCGGCTCGACTTTGGCACCGGTTCCGTCTTCTCCGTTAACTTCGTCTGCATGTGCTGACGACACAGATCCTACAGAAAGACCGATATATATCAAATTTATTTAGAAATAACCTATAAAGAATTAGGCATCTTCAAATAGGAAATGGAAAACGAGTTAAGTGAGTCAGACTGAAGAATCCATCATTTTTCCTACAACTATTAAACACAATAAAAACGTTATTGCTCCATCTATTGTCCTCATCATTTGGATAATGCATGCATGTGTGCCTGCAAATATATGTATGAATATATGTCTATGTATCATGTATCTGTGCATCATGCTATTCATTATTACATGTGCTATCATTATCTAGAGGTGAATGATCTCAACTGACCAGTCCCTCGAGAAATAAACTGGCTGCACACTGTGCAGTCGCCGGAGCGACAGTTGGCAAAAGGGTACCTTAAATGGCGAGACACCCATTAAAATGGGCATCGGTGGCAAAAGGCTCTCACCCGATCGACTCCTCAAGAGACAAGCTGGGTTCATTCAGGCAGTACTGCACATCATCATCACTGCACGCTCACCTGATACTCGTTGGTTGTTTCGTCCACTCCTTTCCCTCCCGCCCACTTTGCGATCTTGTCCTTGAAGTGTGCATGACGTCTCATGACATAGACCGCAAGAGCTGCTGCAATGATCACTCCGACAACTCCACACAGGACGTACATCGTTATGAGATAGTGTCGAGTGCGGCTGCCAGTAGCCATTCGCGGCTGGAAAACAACAACAGGTATGTAAGTAAGTACAACAATTCCCATTTATATAGTGCCTCTTAAAAACACATTTATGCAATGCATGCATGCATGTAGGTTTTCAATTCAATAAAAATAAAAGAAATCACAGTTAAAATAAACAACATGCAATTATCACTGTGCGGCATGGTGGCTGACTGGTTAGAGCAGTCGGCCCATAACGCTCAATGTGCGCTGAGTGAGCGGGTTCGACCCTCATCCAAGGAGTCACTGTGTAAGGACCTTGAGCAAGTCCTTCGCACACAATTGCTCTGCAGTACAACTGCAATTGCGCCGTCAAGGCGTGTGCACTTCTGAGCAAAAAATGTTGGAAGAAGGGCGGTATCAAATTTCAGAATAAAAAATAAAAAAATTATTGTGATTGAAATTTGGGTAGCAAATTGAAAACCTAGACAGGGCCTCAAACACACTAGATAAAGCTACCTATGTAACATGTTAAATCAGCAAAATTACACGTACATATAAATACATGTTCCACTCCTGATATTGAAGGGCTGCTATATAAATTCTCCTAACAACCGATATACTGTGAATAGCGAGTGAATAGACTTTGAATAAACACCAAAACCGACCAAAATAGGCCATGAAAATCGACCAGAAATAGTATAGACACCGAAAGATTATGAATTGAGAAGTGAAACTCCGATGTCAGTCGAGTGCTGAGTAACCCCAGAGTTAATATCATCCAAAGAGATCACATTGTTGGTGTTGTTGTTACTTACCACTTCGACGACCGGTTCATGTTTTATGATCGTGTTATCCTTTGCCAAAGCTGAAAAACAAACATTTCAAAGTCATCGGTACTTGCAACGGCACTTACTTGTTTATGACCGGTTGTAAAGGCGCTATATAAACAGTATTTACCTGGGTGTTTATTGCATCCGTGGGTGCTCTCGATAGCTAGTGTATTGCTGCATTTCCCAAATGGTGGGTCACAACCCGGTCATGTACTACTGAAGAAAATATAGCATCACCTAAATCTTTATTTCTTTATATTTAATATTTGATTATATAATGACTTTAATTAAACTAAACGAATAAAAGGATTATTGTATGCAACAAGCAACCAGTCACTTCCCAGCAACAACCAAAACACAAAATATTTGTATATCTGTCTCATAGGCCAGCACAGGCCATGAAGGAGAAGTATAAAAATAAGCGGGATACAAGCTAGGGAAACTAGGTGTAGTTGTTAGCCTGGAGGACTCTCAAGAGGTCTGGGCTCAAATCCCCATTTGGACAGAAGTTGGGCTGAGAATTCAGCTCCACCTACACATCTAGCCAGAGGCGGCAATCTTGCTTGACAGATGGAGGGACACCCAATGAGATGATTAGGAAATGTGGGGGACACACATTTAAATTGTTCCCTCTCTGTGAAAGATGGGGGGACTTGTCCCTTGACCCCCCGGATCGCCGCCCCTGCCTCTAGCCAACATGACTATATAATGAGTGCACCGACTGTACACTGTCCGTGGGAAGATGAGACGGCAAAGGAGAGGAGTGGCCGTCCGCCGAGGCACAGAAAAGTTGCCAACAGATTCACACCATCTGTCAGCTGCCGACAAGAATCCTTTGGCTGGTTCTATGCTTGTGCATGGACCCACCACTGGTGACACTTTTCAGCTTACTGTGCAGAGTTTGGCTAGCTCATGTATTTTTTCGATCATGATGAGATTTAAGATTATGGGCCAGTGCAGAGAGCTTCTCTGAGTAGATATCTTGAATGGGAGCTAAATAACTGCTTGGCTACATTGCATTACACCCATAGCTGCCTCTTCTTCTCCTTCTTCTTGCACTTGTCATTCAGGCACAGACCAATGTTATCTCAAACTAAGGCTTGAGACAGTTGCATCAAAGCAACAAAGAATCCACACATCAGGCTCAAACTTGCAGTCGTCGGACCACAGATCCAGTGCACATTGCGCTACACACGCACACATACGTGCAAGGATACATACACACAAGAGATACATACATACAAGAGATACATACATACAAGAGATACATACATACAAGAGATACATATATACAAGAGATACATACATACAAGAGATACATACATACAAGAGATACATATATACAAGAGATACATATATACAAGAGATACATACATACAAGAGATACATACATACAAGAGATACATACATACAAGAGATACATACATACAAGAGATACATATATACAAGAGATACATACATACAAGAGATACATACATACAAGAGATACATATATACAAGAGATACATACATACAAGAGATACATATATACAAGAGATACATATATACAAGAGATACATACATACAAGAGATACATACATACAAGAGATACATACATACAAGAGATACATACATACAAGAGATACATATATACAAGAGATACATACATACAAGAGATACATACATACAAGAGATACATACATACAAGAGATACATACATACAAGAGATACATACATACAAGAGATACATACATACAAGAGATACATACATACAAGAGATACATACATACAAGAGATACATATATACAAGAGATACATACATACAAGAGATACATACATACAAGAGATACATACATACAAGAGATACATACATACAAGAGATACATGCAGAGGTGTAACAAGGTCTCGAAAAGTGTGGGGGCATAAATTGCAAAATATTGCGTTTTGGAAGCGTACAAATTTTTTTTGGCCCCCCACCTTTTGAATTTTGTTCCCCCCCAAATGGGGGGCACGAATTACTTTAACAAAAGTTATCTTAAAGTGCCATTGGAGAAACATAAAAGGAATCGTATTGAGGGGGCACATGGGGGGCACTGAGCACTAAAACTGGGGGCATTGCCCCCCAGTTTCAAAACTGGGGGGGGCGGTGCCCCTCTGTTCCCCCGCATGTTACACCCCTGGATACATGGCGCTGAGCAGAGGTATAAGGTGACTATAAGGTATTCTACGAGAGGTGCTATATAAATCAAAGATACGATGAGTAAAATGTCACATCCTCTAAGGTATTAAATGAAGAAACCGGACCATACCTGACGGAATGATGGTAGTTAGTCCCATCTGCGAACCAGCGCCTGGAATGACCACAGGCACTGAATTCTGGGCAAGACCAGTACGAACCTGTCCCAGGTTGGCCGCCTTTTCAGCCTTCTCCAGAGCAGGTGGCCATTGACCGCTAGAAAGTACATAACACAGAGCATTGACCACTTACTTTTTCATTCATTCATTCACTCAATTTAACATTTATATAGTGCCCTAACAAGAAATTTACTTGGAGCTGCTTCCACGTTCCAACCCAACCACAGCGATACAAATCTGTTTTAAGCAACTTGTAATATAAAAGTGTTTTACTCGTTGGCGACAGTCGCATCTCTAAGAGGAGTGTGTTCCAGGTGGAGGGGCCAACAACCGCTTAGCAGCGGTGCTGCTTGGCCGAGGTGCTTGAACAGGACACCAGAAGCTCACCACCAGAGGAAGAAGGAAGAGATCGATAAAGATACTTCAGAGCAAGACCCAATTTTTAGAGTTAATAACAGAAATGAGAATTCTGAATGTTAAGTTATTGCTCCTCAGTCCTCACTCACCCCTGTCTGTTCTTTCCTTCTGCCATCATCTGTTCTGCTGTTCCTGCATTGCTTGGAGCGGACTCCGGCTGATTCTCGTTTGCCCCATTCTCTGCCTCCGCATCTAGGGAAGATGAAAGATGAGATCTACATTCACATCCATTTTCTATGCGTACGTACTTTCAATTGTTGTCCAGACACCATAGATATGCACAGATACATAGGACATACATTCGCACACATGCATGCATACATTGTCCAAACACACATCCAAAAGAATTATACAATACATAATTAGATACAAACATGCAAACAAATAGATGCATATTAAAATTATCTCACAAATGCAACTATTCAGATTACAACACTAACCATTGTACAATAAAGGATCTACATAATGTCTTGATAAGTTGAAACACTTTATATAAGCAGTTGATACGTATGCCTCAAAGCTCAAATTCCTTTTCTTCTTACCACAGACACTTCAACACTGTCTCCTTCAGAACCTCTGTTCTGCATCTTACGGTGATCTTACTTACTGTTCCATTTGCTTCAACCTCAACAAAGCAACTTTAACCACATGGAATGTGGTTAAAGTTGCTTTAAAGAACTTTAACCTTCCTTCAGATCTGCATGTTCCTTTAGCCATGTTGCTTTGCCATGTTCCTTTAGCCATGTTCCTTTGCCATGTTCCTTAGCCATGTTCCTTTAACCAGGTTCCTTTAGCCATGTTCCTTTAGACATGTTCCTTAAGCAATGGACTTTGTATTGAGTCTGCAATGCATGTTTTACAGGCATCTCAAAATGGTTCTTTATCTCTAGCGAAAAAGGAAGAGACAGGGAGCTCCTCTGAGCAGGTACCTTGGTGAGAAGCTACACAGGCCCTCATAAATAATCGATCATTCGCAGGCTTTCAAATATCTTGATCACCAACAACATTCCACCTCATGACTGGCTATTCGCACTAAAATTCACATTTCTATGTCACTTACGATGTGTTAAACATATTAATAATAGAAAATAATACTTTCTAATATCATTCAGTGCATTGATTTCCCACCTGTGGCGTCATCCACACGTTGATTAGTATTAGCCACCAAGAGGAACAACTTCCTCAACCCCTCCTCATGTACAATCCCCTCTGCTTATGCCTCGGCTGTGCAACAAATCGTCTAATTATTACTATTACCATTTAATACACTACAGTGATTAACATACTTGCTTAAAAACTCATATCCAAGCGATAATACATACCCGAGTCTTCGCCGCTATCCCCCGGATCAAAATGCACAACAACGTTGGTCTGCATTGCTGAAGACTTTTTTACTGGGCGACCTGCAATACATGTTTAGCAATCTATCAATAAATCATTTATTGATCTGCTCTCAGAGGTATCATCCTAACCTTGATGTATGTTTTGGCTGAAGCACAACAATTGCAATTCAACAACCAGCCTTTCGATGTTGGGACCCTATTTCCATATGAACACCTCATTATTATTACAATCATAATCATCATAACAGTAAGTAATTACTACAATCTGTATAACAATTGCAATCCTCTGCCACAGACAGGTACAACACTTTAAGAAGGAACTGCTTTGGTTTCCCAGTTGCTTTTCGTACATCCTCATCATTATATAATTACCTTAAATTCATTGCAATTGGTACACAAGTATGTTAGTGTATTGAACTTGGATATTACCTAGCACTGTGTCTTGGGCAGTGGGCCTGTTTATCTTCGAGAGCTCTTAACTTTAATTTCGGATTGCTCTGGTCACGGATCTCTTTGCTCGGCCTCGAGAGGTGACTTTGTGGTTCCACATGCTTGCATTGCCACCAGATAGAATAACTTTCTCGAACGTGGGTCCCTCTGTTTGGAATAGCATTCGCTCTGACCTGTGTTCTCTACCGCTGAACCTGTCCGGCTCTTTCTATGAACTTCTCAATGCTTTCCTCTTTGGCCGGGCCTGGGTCAGGAGTGTCTCTACGGTCTCCGAATAGTAACCTTGAAGGGGCACTATATAAATTACCTCTAGAGACAGATAACTCAGTTTGCATGACATTGTATCTCCCAATTACAAGTTCAACAGAACATGCATAAGAGTGGAAGAAATCCCACCAATTGGTGAGAATTCACTTCTCATTCCATCCGCATTTTCTTCTTTGACGAGAAACTCCTTCAAATCGTTGAGATCATCGGACGAGAGATTGTTGAGAAAATCATCAACTCCTCCAGCGTCTTCTTCCGTCTCCATTCCGTTTCCTTCATTAAAGCGCTTCTGATATGTCGCATCGTTATAGCTACCATCACCATCTCCTGGAAATCTCTCCAGGTCATCATAGCCATCCTGCTTTTCCCAACCGGAATATGAATACCCTCTTCTGTTAGACCTCGGTCCATTCTGGGCTACGAATGATGGATGTTCCTCTGTCGGATATGGAAAGGATCTGGAACTTTCTGGCTCACAGTACTTCAAATTCAGCTGGAAATGGTATCGAAAGGTGAGCAGTGTGCTCTGAAGTACACACTGGGTAAACTTGTGGTGCCAGGTGTAACCACTTTCGATGAGAAGCTGTAGGATCCCTTCAAGTTCCTGCAACTGTTCACTTGTCAGTTTGTATGTGTGTGTGTCCTTTGGCAGCATAATCTTCTGACAGTTTCCAAACAGACCGTCTGAAAGAAAAGAAAATAACACTTCCAACAGTCCAATCAACCACAGGTCAGGAAGTATCCTTAATAAAGCAGTTATCAGAGTGACGAACTCAATACCCTAGGTCGGGTTCACTGTCTTTGTAAAGAGGTTGGACTATTCCCTACCATACTGGGTCGTTGGTCGAACAAGGCCCCAGCCTGCTGACAAGAGTCACAGGACTGCTCGCAATAGTAGTCGAAACATAAAAATTATGTAAAATGACAAAACAGCAAATGATAATCACTAGTGATTAAATGATTTGCTACACAGTAATTGATTCAGAGTAGGCTCAAGCCCGAACTTTCCGTTCTTAATCGTACCCGAAAACTTCAAATTTCTACGGCGCGACACTAAAAAAGGCAAGCTTATCGCCGAGTAACCTCCCAACTTTAAGCTTACCAACATTGGCTGCATAACAAGTCCAATATATAAACACGTAGAGAAAGAAATGAAATTCCAATTAGGAAATGAAAAATGTATAGCTTCAGCTAGATATTAATTTTCGTAAAGAAATGGTTCAATATCGGTCGGAAAAGCAGACGAAATTACGAATAAAATGCAAGATCAGCGCTGCCTTTATCTGCCGCTGTCTTTATGTTCACGCAAAGACTAATAATATATCAAATAAACTCCTTATGTAACGTCGTGCGATAATTAAGTGGACGCTAATGCGAGGGTTCGTAAAATATCTTGTCTTTTACCATAACAAATGCATTCGGTAAATTATATTTCGGAAGGTAAATCGACGACTAATAACCATGATTGCCCCACACCGGAAGTTAACTTACCATTGACGCATTCGTCTTCCTCACTGCAGATCGAATTACTGAATCGACATCCTACAGACATAAACGATATAATCACCAATAATCAATCACTCGATATCATCAACAAGTCATTGAGTCATTTAATAATGCATTCTTAGTTCATAATTCTTTCAATCAATCAATCGCTCTGCAAATGATTGCTTAAATAAATCAATTGTTATTTCAATATGAACCCAAGTCATTCATACCGTCATACGACCTACCAGGCAATCGAGTATATCACTAAAGACTAGTCAATAAACTAATGAGTCAGCAAATTATTTAATTCATTGATTAGTTTAGTCAGTCAGTCAGTCGGAAAATGGTCGTTCAGTAAGCTTGCATGTTAGTCGTCGTAATCAGTTTATCGTCGTCGTCATCATCAACGACGTCATCAATCGAGTCAAACCCGAACCATATGTCAGTCGACTACCCCGAATGGGTTGACGACATCACGAGTTTGAGTGTGAAAACTACGAAAACCACTCATACTTCCTCCTAGGAACCGGGGATCGTCACCCACCTACCACCCCACACTTACCCACATGTCCCCCAACCATCTGCTGCTCTCCATCGACCTCCCTCAGATACAGAACGACAATCACGACGACCAGTAAGCGTTGCACCAACATCCTGCGTCGATTCACTGGCCTCCACGCGGAGTCGAGGTCTCTGATTCGACTCCGGACATGACCAGCTGTTAGGGCGAATGGCTCGCCAGTCGCCGTTCCAATATGGCCACCGATGAGATGTCCTCTCCACAAACAATGCGACCGTGAGTCTGTGCGTCTGTGCGTGCGTGTGTCGTCCGCTGGCTGCTGCTGTGGAGCTCAGCTGTTGTGCCACTGGCCGCCGCTGCTGGCACCGCTGCTGCTGCTGCGAGCTGTTGGAGCCTGGTGCTGTAGTAATGGATGCTGTCTTGACGGTGCGCGCGCTGTGCTCCCAATGCACGTATGACGTAGATCGCTGTAGCGTGGGAGGAATGGATCGTGGGTGGCAGAATGAGAGGAAGGCAGGGAGGAGAGAGGCAGGGAGGTAGGGAAGGAACGAAGGGAAAGGACGGAGGGCACGGAGCGGTGGAAGAAGGGAGGGGGAAGGATAGAAGGTGGGTGGAAATGGGAGAGAGAGAGAGAGAGAGAGAGAGAGAGAGAGAGAGAGAGAGAGAGAGAGAGAGAGAGAGAGAGAGAGAGAGAGAGAGCATGCCAAAGATGAGGTAGGAGGAGGCGAGGAAATAGAGAAAGGTATGAGAGGGAGGGTTAGGAAACGAGACAGGAGAGAAAGTAAGGATAGAAGGTTGGTGGAAACGGGAGAGAGAGGGGTAGAGAGACAGAAATAGAGAGAGAGAGAGAGACAGACAGACAGACAGACAGACAGAGAAGAGTGAGCGAAAGCGGGAGAGAACAGAAAAATGACGGGGAGGATTGGTGGAAGAGGTTGACGGTGGGAGACTGTGGACTGTAGGAGGGAGCGATGGAGTGTATCGAGAGGCATACTGTACGGTGGCACGCGATGCCCTTACTCGTGTCGATTAGGCAGCCAGCCATTGCGCGTCCGTAATAAACAATTAGCTGAATGTATTTAGCGAGTTCCGTTTGCGCTTGAGAATTTCACGGTCTGTATTGAGCGCACCTGTTGCCGTCGCTGCTATTGCTGGCCGCCTGCCAACAGCAGGTGCGTCAGATTCGGTGCTTAGCCATCATTTCAGCGCACGCTTACGAAACGACCTATCGAGCGTCTCATCTTCTCCTCTCCAGACATCTCTCTGTCTGATACCTGTCCGCTCATCAGACCTACTCTGTCAGTCTTCTGAGTCTCCTCTATTCTTCTCTCCGAACAGCTCTCAAGTCATTCTCCTGTCTTCGGTCCGATCTCATCCTCTTTCCATTCGTTCATTCATACGAAGATTTATATAGCGCCCCATTCAAGGCTGCTACTCAGAAGCTTTCAAAAAAGAAAACGCTGCTATAGTGCGAGCATTGGAGGAGTTATAGCTTTAACTCGGTTTATGTCACAAACGTTGGATAAAATTAATGTTTTTAATTATACTCTTCTCTCCTCTCTCCAAATATCTTCTTAACTTTCCTTTCCTCTCATTCCTTTCCCTCTTGACCTCTTCTGACCTCTCCTCTCATTTCCTCTCCAATCCTCTCCTATCCTCTCCCCTCCTCTTCTCTCCTCTTCTCTCCTCTTCTCTCCTCTTCTTTCCTCTTCTCTCCTCTTCTCTCCTCTTCTCTCCTCTCATCTCCTACCCTCTCCAGTAATATTGTTCCATACATCTCTCCAATCCTTCTCCCGCATTCAATCTTATTCAGTCTCCATTCCTTTCGTCTCTTCACCTCTTTCTCCCCTCCACTCTCTCCCCTTCTAAACCACTCTCTCCCCTTCTAAACCACCCTTTCCCCTTCTAAACCACCCTCTCCCCTTCTAAACCACCCTCTCCCCTTCTAAACCACCCACCCATCCTATTCTTTCAACCCTAACCCTATCCTATATAATGTTCTATCTTTATCTTGTCGTAGCGTTCGTGAATAAGCTGGTGCCACGATTGGGGCTTTAGCAGTTTGGAGATCACGATTGCGATTACGCATATAGGCGCATTATCAATTGTTTAATTTATTTTGCAGATAAGACAGAGCATCTGCACTGATTCCTTGGGGAGATCGTGGAATCATCAATCGGGAAGACAAGACATAGATCCAGAGAGATGCATCATACCTTTATCCCAAGGGATCGTCCTCTGTTGGAGGTAATCCGACGGATCGGCTGGACCCAGTGATTGGGAAAGCTTCCAAGTGCACCTGGAGCCTAACCATCCATCATTCCATTCATCCACTCTTGCACTCAAGCTGTCTAAACACACACTTGTTGGGTTCAGCCTCCTATAGCAGCGTGTGCAGTGCTTTTATGAGGTATCAGGATTAGGGTTAGGGTCAGGGTTAGGGTTAGGGTTATGATTAGGGTTAGGGTTAGGGTCAGGGTAAGGGCTATGGTTAGGGTTAGGATTAGGGTTAGGATTAGGGTTAGGATTAGGGTTAGGATTAGGGTTAGGATTAGGGTTAGGGTTAGGCAGGTACGTCTATCTCCCCCAAGTTATTGGAGCAACTTAATCCCTCCTAAGTAATTGGAGCAACTCCTCCCCCAAATTTTGACTGACAGACGGACTAATATTATTCAATGATGCACAATAGATTTAAACAAGTTAATGGCGAACACACTGACAAAGTAGAATAAAGCGGAATGACTGGACTGCAAATAATAAAATATTTTTAATGGTATAATACTTTTATAACTCCCTCCTAATTTCACAACGGGATCTTCCCTCCCTAACTTTTTAGATGAAACAATTGCTCCAAGGTTTCTATGGTGTAGACGCCTTTGGGCTTAGGGTTAGAGTTGGGGCTAGGGTTGGAGTAAGGGTTGGGGTTAGGGTTGGGGTTGGGGTTGGGGTTAGGGTTAGAGTTAGGGTTTGGGTTAGGGTTGGGGTTGGGGTTAGGGTTGGGGTTAGGGTTAGGGTTTGGGTTAGGGTTAGGGTTAGGGTTGGGGTTAGGGTTGGAATTAGGGTTAAGATTAGGGTTAAGGTCATTACAAGTCCTTACAAGAGTCGAATTAGTTAACTGGCAGCCATATTATAATTATTACTAATCTACCCATCCAACTAACCATTCACCAAGACGTGCATCAATTCATCCATGAATGGATGGATGTACTGACGAATGAAAGCGTTGAAGTTTCGCCCACATTATTAAAAACATTAACAGAAATGACAACTGATAAAGATTGAACGCCATTAATTTTCACTGCACTTTTGTTCTTCCATATCTTGACAATGGTGGTCAATCACTCAAAAGTTAACATTGCCTATTAATATCTGACTCTTAAGGGATCATAAAAACCTGGGGGGGAAATAAGAATAATCCAGCGCTTTAATGCAGTAGTTTTATAGAACTTTTAACATCAACGAACAATCAATCAATCAAATAAATTTATTTGGCTGATCAGAATTATGTACAACAGCTGACAGCGAATCCACAACAAAATAGTAAATAAGTCAAATTCTAGTTGAGAAAAGAGAGAAGGAGTCATGGAGTGAGTAAGGAGGA
>OY365817.1:1537344-1550336 GCA_959347315.1 Bimastos eiseni
ACACCTACACAGACAAACACGCACACACACACACGTCCAACGCCCACGCAGGCGTCGTGGCACGTAACGGCCAACCATTGTTGGTTGACTGCTGCTCTCCTCCATCGTCTTCCTGTGGACATCCAGTGGAGCTTCAAGGGGGGATACCACGGGGCTATATCCCCTAACTGAATCTCACGCTCTCTGGTGGTGTCGCCGGCAGATAGTTGCAGGCGTCTCTGAATTATACCAGGTCATATCGGATCAGATCATAATGGGTTGGATTAGGTTGGAATTGATTCGCAGGCGATTGAATTGAATCGTCGTTGTGCTCGTGACTAAGCTGGTGCCCTGCGCTTCGTTTTTAATGGCGCTTTAGAAGTTTGGAGATTTACGATTACGAATTTGTATGAAAGATGATTGCTTTGGATCATCTAAAATTGGCATAAATTAAGTTAAGACGGGAAGTCTTGGAATTATAAAATTGATTAGACTTAAAGGTATTGAATCTGGTTTACAAGAGATGGACTAAGATGAATTTGATTAGACTTTATATTGAATTAATACAGATATATCATAATTGTGCGTTGGAGTGGATTTAATAGCTGCAGATTCTTTACGTTCAGTCTGTTCTGGCTAAATCTGTCCTGAATAGAAATAAGTAAAGGTCACTCTCCAAGGCCTCTTCATGTTTGGGAATTCTTGCGAACCCTCAATGACATCTGAGAGTAGTCAGTCAACTAACTGTAATTTATGCAAACGCTCACACGTGTCTGTCCGTCTGTGTATCTGTGTGTGTGTGTGTGTGCGCGTGTGTCTATGTATGCATGTGTGTGGGTGTGTGTGTGTGCATGTGCGTCTACATCGTCGTAATCCCATTCCGTTGGTTGAGCGGTCTGAGACAAGTGACCGGTGAATTAAAGGAGACGTCGCTTCTGTTGGAGGCCACATTGCGAGATCGGATCCATCGGTCGAGAGAGAACCCTTGGCTGGCGATTGAGTGCTGAGTGGGTGTGACCTACGTCTACGTATACGTGTCATTTTGAGTGGAAGAAGACCCGACCGTGAGTGAGTGAGTGGGTTGGGTGAGTGAGTGGGTTGGGTGAGTGAGTGAGAATAGCGTACATGGGTGTGCAGAAAAGGAGAGAGAGAGAAAGATAGGTGAACATGTATAAAAACACGCAAACTGACAGCCATAATCAGACATAGATAAAGAGGGACAGAGTTGTGCGCCATAGAGGCGAATAGTGAATGGGAGGTTGGAGAGTGTGAAATATGCTTATAGTATTGTTATTCAGAGAGAGGCGCTATATAAATATAAAGCTGCTGTAGGATGAGCCACTCAACCGAGGTGAACATTTCGCGAAGGTACTTCAAGTGAGAGCTTAGTGACGAGTTGTAAAAATGTAGATTTTCGATTGAACTGATCCTCAGACGGACCGCTTATGCAGAAGTGAGTGTTCTGTGGCAGTACTCAGGTGCTTCATGTTTAAACTGATTAGATTGAAGTGTCAGTAACATCATTTTTGATAAGGCATAAATCTTGTATAACTGATCATAATATTTTTCGCAAGTTGATTGTGGGCCATGACCGGATCCCTCAATATCGCCAGGCCTCTGAGCATATTACCCTCCCACTGCCTCCTCTCGGCGGGCCTGGGTAGCTCCTCTGAAATTTCTAGAGGACTACTGTCAGTGCATGAGTCACAGTATTGGCTGCAGAAAACATAAAAGCCTTCTCAATTAGCGAGATGTAAGCCTATAGGTCTGTACGTCGAAAATTGGAAGAAAAGAACCAATCCCCTCCATGCGTTGGTTAGGAAAAAACGTCAACTCGAGCACCAGTGTATGCATTATGAATTCATCTGACTTTTATATAGCGCCTTTTGCCAACCCCACAGCGGCTTAACTTAAGAAGGATCTAGACAACATAGAAAAAATATCAACTCCAGGTTATGGTTTATGTTTTATCGAGCCTGAGGACAACGACTCGTCTGTTCCAAGTCGGTCGAGCGTGTCGACCGGCTTCGACTGTGACGGCTGACTCTCGTGGCAGTCGACTAGATTGAAAACCGTGGAAGCACACCCCATATAGGCCTATATCCGAGGACGACGGGTTAAGCCCTCGAGTGAGGCCAGGGGAGTAATTCGACCGATGCCGGCGCTCCATTTAAGCTATTAAACTCGATATCTGTTGCCTTTTGATTTCCACCGAATCGCGACAGTGTGTCGAGGGATTTGGCGAAAAGCGGTTGCTTGATTGAACCGTGGAGGAAAAGCTGTGTGGATGACGTTGGGTATCAGGTGACCCATGTGGTTCGCGAATGGCGGTCGGCTTAGCGGAAGGGTGTTTTGGCTCTTTTGTAAGACTCCTTAATCGGCGAGGAAGTAATCTGTCTATGTGTCTGTCCTTTTGTCTGTCTTTTTGTCTTTCTGCCTGTTCTAAAATATCCATATGCCTCTCTATGAATATCTTAATTCTTATTTAAATATGTCTGTCTGCCTGTCTGTCTGTCTGTCTGTCTCTCAAAAGAAGTCACGAACATCTTGTTTTGACACTTTCTGAGCCTATCGATATCACGAGTCATCGGAATTGGTGGCTGATAGCTTCACGCATTTACTCTGCGTCAGAGTTGTATGGTCTCGAGACAGTGTCTCGGTCTCGAGACGTCTCGAGACAGTTTTTTTGGGTTTCTGTCTTGGTCTCGGAAGCCTGCTGTCTCGGTCTCGGTCTCGAGGCAGTGTCTCAAATTTTTAAAAACTGTCTTGAAGTGAAAGTCTTGTTCTGTCTCGAACAAGCGGTTTCGATAAATTTCATGTTAACTGTCTTATAATTTTTCTAAAAAGAAATATCGAAAAAGATAAAACTTGGCAATATATAAACTGTTCTTGAGAATTGATACAATATACATTATAATTAAGTTTCAAATTGAAATTACAAATGAACCTTAATCCTGAAAACTGATACATTAGTATTTTACAGCCTTTCATATAGGATCACTTGCTTTTTACGTCTCGAACTGTCTTGAACCTAGTGTCTCGGTCTCGGTCTCGGTACCTCACTGTCTCGGTCTCGGTCTCGGTACCTCACTGTCTCGGTCTCGGTCTCGGTACCTCACTGTCTCGGTCTCGTCTTGGTCTTGAAGTTTAAGGTCTTGCATACAACACTGCTCTGCGTCGGTCTAACAGCGCATCAAAATGAGGAGCAGAAATAAACCCAAGAAAAATATGAGCTAAATGAACGAGAGAAAGGAAAAGAATAACGACAAGACAGTGCTACTCCATCCGAGGCAGCCATGTTGTCTTAAGCTATCTAACCACTAAAAGGCTGCAATGGATATGAAGCGAAAGTTACTTCATTTTTGTCATTTTCCAATAATTAAGTTGCGGACTTGCCGATGTAGTCGATTTGAACTGTGACAATACTATTGTTGTTGACTTTCTGTTAACAACCCATAAAAGACTGCGGTGATGTTTGATTATAGGCCTACCGATTATACCGATTATGCCGATTATATCGACTATACCGATTATACCGATTATACCGATTATGCCGATTATATCGATTATACCGATTGTACCGATTTTATCGATTATACTGATTATACCGATTATACCGGTCTGTCGTGTTTTAAAAAGAAGAAGAAACATTTGAAAACTTTGAACGGTGTCAAAGTCAAAGTTAATCCCATGCTACCAGAAGCGTAGGTATTTATAGATAGCAGTAGAGGAAGACAGTTTAGGTAAGTCACAGATAATAGGAGTGGCAGCAGGGGTTGCGGACAAACCCCTTCTGACAAAAATCCCCTAAGTAGGACAAAAAAACCCAAAGAATAATTTTTTTTTACTTTTTACTTTTATTATTTAGAAACGTGTGTATGCTTCAAAGTCTGAAGTAAAGCATATGTCAGATGTGTGATTTCAAAGTCTGATGCGGTCACTCAGATATCGTCGTCTAATAGTTAAATAGCAAA
Source organism: Bimastos eiseni (assembly GCA_959347315.1). Classification (NCBI taxonomy): domain Eukaryota; kingdom Metazoa; phylum Annelida; class Clitellata; order Crassiclitellata; family Lumbricidae; genus Bimastos; species Bimastos eiseni. The sequence continues at coordinate 1,541,298 of OY365817.1, forward strand.
CAGTTAATTTGTTCCTTAGTCTTTCTGTTGTTAATGTATGATAGGTCTATGTACCCTGAATGCACCACTGTGCGTAAGTCATAGGCTATCTGTGACACGGCTTCTTCAGACGCGTCAGGTGAGTCTCTGCAGAGCGTATGTGTGTTATCTGTGACACGATTTCTTATGTAATTTAGACCAGGGGCGTCAATACCCCTCTAATTGGTGGAGACAAACACCCTGGTTCCAAGTGTCAGGTAGTCAAGATATCCCCTATCTGAATGCCCCTCAGTTAGACTAATAGTCGTACTGATTGTCACTTGTAATGTTGTGCAGACTTTGTTAGTATTTTCAGTTATTATGGTATGGCTTCTAATTGCAGAAGCGAGTTAGGGCAAGAGGGGGGTTGTCCCGGGGGTTAATATCCTGCCTAAAATAGGGGGTTTATGTCAGAGAGGGATTATTTCAGGGGGGTTTTGTCAGAGGGTTTTTTTGTCAGAGGCGGTTTTGTCCTACATCTGGCAGCAGTTGCCCTTTGGTGCCTTGCATTTTTAAGTTCAGACTTAGTAGGAAGATCATGGGCAACTTGGTCTCTCCAGCAACCCTTGCCCCACCGAGCGTCTACCCTCCGCGGGGCATTTCTTTGTTCTCGTCATGTCGAACCCGCATTCCAATTGCAGAAATAATATTTATTCCCCTTTGCACACACGTGTTTCTTTGAGAGCCGCCTTGTCACAACAAAAGCGACGATGTTTCTCCTGGTTTATCCCTTCATCCAGATTTAATAAACACTGTTTATTGTCCATTAAATAACTCGCTCGCTGCGGGGAGGTGAGGAGCCGGACAGCCGTTGCGAATGGGTTGTATGTCGTGACAATGGGTAAGACACAAACGCCGGCGATTTACGGTAAGGCTTTTGCCCCAGTGATCCTCTGATTTGATCTACGTGTGTTATGATTGCTTGTTCGACTGTTCTGCGATGTTTCAACAGGTAATGCAGTGTGACAGGTCGCCTGCTGAGGCGTGAGAAGCTGAAGGTAAAGTAATCGTAAAGGTAAGTGGATGGAATGTGTCAGCTGTCAATCAAATCAACAAGAGCCAGCGTGTTTATCAGGTCAGCTGTCAATCCGCCGAGGATACATGTAGATGGGTATACCGTGCCATGGCGAAATTAACAACAGTGAAAATGATAACGATAATAATAATAATAATAATAATAATAATAATAATAATAATAATTCCAACGTATCTCAGTTGTTCTTCAGCGTGGGAACGCAGCTTGCCTCTTCGGGACATTGCCAACACTCACTTAGCTCATCATGGGCGATAACAGCATAATGTGAAACATATATGATAATAATAATAATAATAATAATAATAATAATAATAATAGTAATAATAATAATAATAGTAATAATAGTAATAGTAATAATAATAATTATAATTATGATAGAAATAATAATAGTAATAGTAATAGTAATAATAATAATAATAATAATAGTAATATAATAATAGTAATAGTAATAAAAATAATAATAATAATAATAATAATAACGACAATATATATGACGCAGTAACGCGGCCATACTGCTACAAAGGTGTCAATAATAATAAAAGTTGTGGTAACAATAAGAATAATAACAGATCCGTTGGCAATGCCAATGATGAATAACACTATATGTGACATAATAATAATAACAATAATTATAATTATAATAATGATTCTAATGCTAATAATAATAATTATTCCGCGACACTCAATATCGTCAATCCGACAATTAGGCCTACTTTTGGTGTTACTTACAATAGTAAGTAACATTGTGTTTCCTGATTTATCCCCATCACTCACCATGCATCAGTAAACAGTCTAACCTAACCATGATAGGTGTTCTGACCTTACCCTATAACTCACCTTATATATATGCCTCAATATTTTACTTTGTATAGACCTTTATATATTAGCCTGACGTGCGCTTCCGTTACGCTACCTTAATTACTTGGCAAATTCGAACTTTGGCTTAACTTATACAAGACAGTTTGTGCCATTGAAATAAGACACATGCATCACCTCTCCCTATATGCTATACATATCTATTATGAAATATTATATATATATATATATATAAAATTTATGTATACATATACACATATAATATATATATATATATGCTGAAAGTTATATAGGCCTATATATATATATATATATGAAGTAAGGCATTGAAACCGTGCGTCTTGTTGGTGAAAGACTGCTTCGAAATGCAGTTCCAAAAATTCGTCGAGACGAAATGAATGCTTATTCAGTTCGTTTTTAAGTCTGCACAATGCGACCAATTGTGTCGATCGTTTGTGGCGTAATTTTTAAATCAAAGACGGCCTTTCAAATTAACTTCGGGTTGCGATCCACTCAGACTTTACACTCGTTCCTACGATTTTTAACATACCTGGTCGCGATTTTTAAATCTATTTGAAATTCGAGTCTGTCACGAAGCGGTAGATTATTCTGGTTACGTTCCGATTTAAATCTAGTGTTACTGGCCATTGTCGTGATTTGTGACTTATTGCATTAAATAAATGCTCACATACGTAGTTTTACTAACAAAGTAACTAAAAGGCTATAGTTAACAAATGAACTGACTCGCCAATTAATTATCTAGAATGTTCTTGCTAATAATCGGCGGATCTGATTAGCTAGCTAACAATAGCTTAATTGTCGTGCCAATGACATCTTAAGATCTTAAGGTAAGATATAGAGGCATATATATAAGGTGAGTTATAGGGTAAGGTCAGAACACCTATCATGGTTAGGTTAGCCAGGTGAGAGATGGGAAAAATCAGGAAACACGATGTTACTCTTTTATTGTGTGATAAAATTTCTTCCACGTTGCAGTAAACACTCGTGCACTCAATGAAAATAACTTTCTCAGTCATTTAAATATTTCCATACTGAACATGCAATTATATGCCTAAAATTATATGAAACTGTTGCTAATAGTTGTTTAATTCGTCATTCTTCTGTGCCACGGAATCAGACAAATATCAACATAAATATACGAATGATAAACCTACGTTTATACTGCGCAATTAATTGATGTTTTGTTGGATGTTGCTGATGTTAAGTATTAATGTATTAGGCCTATAGTGGTACTAGTCCAAGGCGCGTGTTCAAAAGTAGGCCTACTCTTGGGATCGGTTATGGACATAGCGTGATGGGCGTAGTGTCTGCAGGAAAGTTACGAATTGACCTAATGCGGGATTAGGACGCGTGCCTTTATAATCGTATAATGCTGTAGAAATTCGTGGGTTCTGAAGGATTTTTTTAGTGTATACTTGCAGATTAGTGCTTCAAGAAATCGTACACAGGCCTTTGCCAAGGTCACCCTGATATCGAATATAGGCCTGTAGCACCAGGTTGGTTTTTGCAAGTGGACATAAACCTGTATGGATCTATAGACACGCTATCCAGCTTAACTAGCTTAACTATAACAGGTTAGGTAATCATAACTAACTTAACGACTAATTAAATTGTTGATTGAATAAGTAGCCAACTATAGCCTATATATTCACAACTTTTTCTAAGCTAGAATTCATGGGCTGTATTATTGGAGATGTGCCACAAGGAAACAGGCAATGACATTCTCTGCTCCTTTATTTATAAAAAAGAAATTAACATCTATTTCTTAACATAGAACAAAATAATAATATATTGCAGATAATTCTGCATTGACCCTTGACCGAAGGCAAGGTGGATGAAAGTGCCCCAACTTTGGGGGTTGACTCTTAATGGACTCCCACCCCAGACTACACTGAACTCCACTGAAGCCTAACGCCCCGTCTAATTCTATCACCCATTCATCGTCCGTTAAAACTCCGACCTCATTTGCATCCTTTTAAAAGCCGTCTCTGATTTAAAAATTAGGCCAGAAGCGATCGACATAATTGTCGTCTTTGTGTCGACGCACAAAACCTGCTGAGAAAGCCGTCTGATGGGAACGAATTATTTCAGATCCGTATCTCGAGCAGGGAAGATTTCATCCTCGACCCAGGTTTGTAGTCCATTCAGGGCGAACGCGAAATACAATCTGCAGTTGGGGTGTTACGGCGAGGATACAAGATTACCCCTGGGGCTACGACTCTCGGTACGTGGGAGCATGGTACTACAGAGACCGTCACAATGAGGACGCGTGTAAGGGGATACCGTTGAACCGGAGTCAAATGGCAGAAGTGTTATCAGGGTACTGAGCTGCTTCCATGTACCAATTGTAACAGTTTGATTACTACGATACCCACTTTAAGAGACTTTAAACTGTTTTAGAAATATCGGCTGAACAACTCAAGAAGTTTGGCTTATTGAGGAATTGGATCTAGCGATCGTCTTCATCCTGTATCTCTCGACCAAAGTACAACAGTAATGCGATTTAACAGCAGACTATCATTTTTATCAAATGAAAAGTATTATTACTATGCTTCTCCCTGGGTTCATTATTTATTTTATTAGTTTTTTCAAGATGTGAGGAATCGTATTTTTATTCTTTGGCTCTGTGGCTATTGTCAGGGCCGTACCGAAGGGGGGCCAGCGGGGCCTAGGCCCCGGGCGCAAATGTGGAAAGGGCGCAGATTTCAGGATGGAATAACTTATTATTCCATAAAATGCACTATTTTCAAAATTTGGGAGCACCAAATTGATGTTGCGTACAGGGAGCAATTATAGCTCGGTAAGGCCCTGGTAATAGTGTTCGTTGATGCAAAGGCAGTTTTATACAATTCTCTAACAACAACATAAATGGAAGGCATTTCTTCGTACCCATCGCCGTCAAATGGCTGGTGTCAGGAACTGACAACGCTGATGCTGGCTTGGGCTGTTCTGCATCGATAGTCCGAAGGTTCGATAGTCGGAAGGTTCAATAGTCGGAAGGTTCAATAGTCCGAAGGTTCGATATTCCAAAAAAATTTCTAGTCTGAGTTTTCTTCGGATTATCGAACTTTCGGACTATCGAACCTTAGGCACTCTCGAGCTTTCACTAATCTTCGGTCTATTGAATCTTCGGACTATCGAACCTTCGGACTATCGAGCGGACACCGCTTGGGCGATTGCACTCTATCCTACTTCATAAAGCTAAATCTTCTAGCGTAATGAGAACCTGGTCGCATATCTAATCATTCGACATTTCCCATCTATTACCTTTGCAATAGCTGGCTTCACACACTGGAAAAGGCTTCCATATGATCTTAGACACGAGCTTCTTAATTCTTAGTTTTAAGCCTCAATGTGACAAGCGGTTGAGGAACGTTCCATGCATCGTCGTATTGCCCAGTCAGGTCAATTTAGAACCCACCCTAATATCTCTTCACATACCCAAAACAATCTTACAGCAACTTTAATAATCTAGAAATTTAGAAAATGTTATTTTAAAGTTAAGTGCAGAGCACCACCTTATTCAGGAGCATCAGAAAGACATGTCTGTCCTTTTTGACCGTTTGTTTGTCGTACTTTCTAAGTGCGATCTTCCATCAAAAGAAAGAGTGCAAATAATTATTTTTCGGATACTTGGATCAGCAAATGCCAAGACGGGCATGTTGAGTTGAAAGCGAAGACGAACGTTTAACCGTTTACATTGTGTAACACTGCAAATCAAACACAGCAACGAAATGTAGTCTCTCTAGTAAAATCCTCTCTCCAGAACAAATAGCCATTCAAGTTGTAACAATTACGAATCTGCACGATTCTCTTCTCAGCCTTTGTGTCATCCGGGTATCAAGGATACTGGGGTCACAAGTTCAGATCCACAGAGCGGGGCTAAGGAGCTCTGGGGTCTCGTACGAATTCCTCACAATGACGGTCGCGCCCCTTGCCACTGGCACGAATTGCCGCGGGTCACGTATTGAGCGATGCCACACACGATGCTTAGAGTTCGTTCACTAATTACTTAGACCCAGCATACAACAGGAACTCATGTCTGGTCTGAACTGTAGGCCTACAGTGGTTTCCATCTGGCAGATGAAGGTCCTACAGGGGAGGGGGCACTGGGATCCTTCCTTCTATGGCAGACTGACTAAACCTGACTGCGACTTAAGCTGCGGCTATCTCAGATTGACAATATGTTTGGTAATTAAACGATTAAGCTTGTATTGTATTGCAACGGTTAATCGATTTTTATTGTCGCACGTGACACCGTCACCGTATAAAATTTAAAAAATTGTTATTTGTTAAACTCCACATCTATAGAAACGAGAAGTCAGATACCATGGTGGATGTTGTAGAAGTTATGTCAACTTTATATTATAATTATAAGAAACAGTAGACCATTTGAGAATCAGTGGTCCTTATAATAGGGATAAATTATTAGTTCCGATCTTAGGAATAAGTAACCCCCTATTAGAAACAACTATAGTATATGAATCATTGGCTTTTCATTTATAAGAACACATTTATTTAGTTGTTCTCGTTGCTTTCCTTCGAATATGAATCCTGTTAATAGAAACAATAGTCTGTGTATTGGTTCGAATAGTCATGCTAAATTGGAATAGTCCATAAACTAGAAAGAGTCACCAGTGGTGATCCCACGCAGACACATGGAACCAGCCAATGGATTAGCTTCAACAGCTGACTGATTAAAAGGGTTGTTCAGAGTCTCCCGACCAAGTTCTATGGAACGGGTATTCTTTGATAGATAGATGACTGGTTATCGAATAATTATGATCCCTTAGCTTTTGAAGAAGAAACAGTCTTCGGGTTTCTTGCTTGGTAACCACCTGATATAACCTGACCTACTTCTTGTCGTAATCGCTTTTGTTCAGTTCCATCTGTGTGGTCAGATCATCCCTCCGCAAAAGGCTTCAGCTCTTTTACAGTCCACATTAATAGCATGGTTAAACTCGTCTAAATCACTTACCGTCTCAGCCAGGACGGGCGGCTTGAGCGGCGTCGGTCCGGCCGTGTATGGCGATGGGTCGGTAAGGTCTTAGGTCGGTGCCTGCGATACATCGCTCAGCTTTGCTGCCGACAAAGGACTCGACGACAGCCGCAGTTTACCATCAGGTCACCTGCAGCTGCCAACCGTCAAAGGCCGCCGTGTTTGTCCCATGCGGACGGAGGTCATGGGATCGCTGTGATCTGGGCTGATTGGGCACTGGACGGTACGGCGGATGGGCGATTCATTAGATGGGTAATGAAGGACCACCTGTGTGCAGGTGCGATGATTGATGGCGTCGTGTTTGTTGTGTGGCGACCAGGGTTAATGTTCGGACGGTCTCTTCAAGAAGACAGAATCTGAGCAAAACGACACTGGGATCATCGTATAGAAGCGATGTGAGACGAATTGTGAGAGAGGAGAACTGTAAACACTTCAATGGTTCACTCCATTAGTTCACAAAATATCCCCTCGAATGTTTATCCGATCATGCCCGCACACTGGCAGTACCAATCTCAAGCCTGGAAAAAGCAGGAGGGCGACGCTAAGGATCTTTACTAAAACACAGTGTCCTCTGACTGATATGAAATCATTTCGTTCCGGCCGGTCATTAGATTTTCCCATTTAGTTCATTCGAACGCACGTTAAAGTAACACTCCTAATTAATTTTGTTCTTACGCTGAAGTAAAGTTATTTGGCGTGACAGGTAATTTAAGCTGTGAAATGGTAACTTTCGGGTAGCACCTCTTCTTGTAAGGCTGCCAAAAAAGTTAGTACATCAAAGTTAACCAAGGTAAACCAAGGCAAACTAAGTTGATAAACTAAGGTAAGGTTAGGGTCTGGGTCTGACAGCAAATAGGTTCAACCATAGGTAATCAAAAATGGTAAGGGATTTTTACATGAATACTGGGATAAGTAAAGAGAATAGGTTATCAGACACCGAAAATAAACCTAGCCCTAGCCCTAAACCTAACCCTAACCCATCATTGGGATTGTTAAGAAGAGCAGGTTATCAGACACTGAAAATAACCCTAGCCTTAGCCTAGACCTAATCCTTACCCCAACTTTAACCCATTGTCGATGCCAAAAATCAATGAAAATGCTTAGCACGCAATACAGAGGGTATGAACAACAGGAAGTCAACATAACAATAGAGTGTTAGGAGTACAATTCAAATGGTTAACAGAACAATAGAGTGTTATGAGTACAATTCAAATGGTTAACAGAACAATAGAGTGTTAAGAGTACAATTCAAATGGTTAACAGAACAATGTGACGATTAACAAAACAGTGGAATTAAACGAGAAACAATGAAAGGCATTAAACGAACAATGACATTGGTCAGCATAGCAATCAAAAAAACAACCCTACAGTTTATGACATATCATAAATGCTCAGCGAGGAGGAGTCCATTCAATGCTTTATGCTTGAATTCCTTTATGGCTAGACGATCGACACAAGAGACGTTTTAATAAGAACGCAGATACGAAAGACGTCCTTAAAAGCTACGGCGTCAGAACAGACAATTAAATCATTTTTGGCCGACAAGAAAATTAACTCACAATAGCCGAGTACCAGCCAACCTCATCCAATGCTTTGTGTGAAGCCAGATTGTTCAGAGAGGGAGCCGGGTCCTTTAAGAAAAACAACAGGCATAAGTGTGGCTAGAGTGCTCGCGTGCCAAGCTGTCTGGTCCAAAGCTTTTCGACAACTGCCTATAGGCCCTACTGCCAGTCTCATACTTACTGAGGAATACTTTCCTCTAGCTGTTTCAAGACGCTCCTGTTCAGAGCCTAGAACAACCACGTTCTTGACGCTTTCGAGGGGTTTATAAAACGCGCATTATAAAGTCCAGATTTTTTGCATTATACACAAATAAATATAAACAATAAAACAGTGCTGGCCGTGGATTACGGACTTATTGGCCAATAGTAGATGATTACGAGCCTGGTTCTATTGGCCGGCGATTGGCCGATAATCGACTACCAGTTTCGAGAAGTGAGAGTCAATGGCAAATTGCGACATCTTAGCCCTACTTCCGCTTTTGTACACCTACTCGGATTCCTTCTTCAACGGACTTCGAACTTCTACGGGACTCGGATCTCCTTTCATTATCTCTAGACAACTCATCTCACTTAATAACGCTGCGCTC
>OY365817.1:1550536-1563036 GCA_959347315.1 Bimastos eiseni
ACTTGAGTGTCCGCCGTTTTCAGCCACTACTTCTAAGCGTTTTGAAATGCTCAGGAACAACACGTGGTACAACCTGTGCCGTAAAATATCACCCGATTGCGGTATTCTGTGGCGAGATTAAGTCATTGCCTCTATTGTAGCCTACGTAGGCCTATACGCAAATATTCAGTGCAGCTTACTCCACACGTGCGTCAATAAAATACTTCGTCTTTTGTGAAGGATTGACTCGACGACTTTTAACAGCGAGAACACAATAATAATCGAAAGTATCCCTCCTGCTATTAGGATGGGCATCTGAACCGCGCGAAGACAATTACGCTCCAGGTGACTATAGCTCGCGAAAAGACCGCAGCTATGCGTGGCATTGTTGGGGCTTGACTCATTGGTGTGCAGTTAAAAGACCCATGCGAAGATCTTAATTACGGTGGTGGGTAGTAAATGACGGATTGCTTTTGCCTCACGTTACATGTGCAACGTAGGCTGATATAATTGCGACGCCTCGTGCATGGCGTTGTCAACATCGTGTTAAGTTATATCTATAGGTTCTCGTATCCCAAATGGTGGGTTGCGACCATGCAGGCCCCGGGCTGCGGAAGAAAAAATCGGGGTCACCTAAATCTTTTTATTTAATATTTTATTTTAGTAATTTAAACTAAATTAAATTAATAAAAAGTTAAATGTACGCTACAAGCAGTGAGTCACTCTCCCGGGAACTATGGGCATCGCTAAAAGTGACCAAAACACAAACAATTTATACGCACATTCGTGTCTGTTTAATTTTACCTACAGACCAGGATAGACGATTATGCCGATAAAAGTTTAGTTGGTCAGGAAGGAAAGTAGGCCTATAAAAATAACCGGTCCACGGAAAAAAGATTGGGAGACGCTGCTCTGTGGTTCATTAATTGTCAACGCAAGTACTAAGAGCGACATCGGAGAAAAAGAAATTTAGGGTAGTCACTTTAGCCACCCCGAGTGAAATCCACTGGCAGAAGATGCTGGCAGTTTAATTGGTCTCGGCCTCAGCATGTTATGGTGGGGCCATGCCTCTCGTACTTTGAGACACATATCCCTGTCCTCTTGGGTATTTTCATTACAGACCAAGACAATCGTGCAGTAAACGGGTAATTGCAGTATGTAGCCGATGCAGCTTAAATAATTGTTCTTTCAGTTGTGTGAACACTTTGACATCCTGAATATTAATGGTCCGAAAGACTGACTCACATGCGCGGTCATGTTTTGACTGAGCACCTGTGAATTAGGTGGAACTTCCCGCGAGTTCACTTAATTGGGTGCTGCACCAATTTCGAGACTATGATTACATCCTACTTGACTGAACTGTGTCGTCCGGTGTCTGAACTCCTTTCGCGTAGAGCTCTGCGTTGTTCTGCTAAAGGCGAGCTTCTGGTGTCCAGGGCCCGCTCGTCGCTAATGCTGCGTCAAGCTTTCCCAGTGATTGGTCCATCCACCTGGAATGAGCTCACGGTTGCCCTCCGTCTTCCCCTTACAATGATCTACCTACCTTTTGTAAGCTGCTAAAGTCATTTCTTTTTGGCCCTGGCTGGGCTGGGAGCACCTCTGAGTAGTTTCCCTTGAAGAGGCGCTATACAAATTATCGAAATGAATGAATGAATGAGTAATTACGATAACGAGAGACTTGCTATATAGTCCTTTTGTCTTGATAATCCCAGTCCGACTGCCGTCGTTTATTGTAATCAGAAGCGATGCTTCCGCGAGACATTCGTGATATGCAGTCATGCCGAAAATGGTTTACTAGAGGGCCAACTCTGAACTTGGGGCAATGGACGGGGACTCTAAAGTAGTCCAAACTGGACAGTCAGTTCCGCATTGTTAGGTACAATAGGCGTCAGTACCTGGAACCAGTGAACAGTAAAGTCTTAAAGTGTCTTTGGAACATGTGTCGTTTTTAACTCGACTTTCTAGTGGCTGTGCGTGGGAACAGCCACTAGGAAGTCGAGTTAAAAATTGCAAGCAGGTCCTTGCGGGTAAAGAATCAGAGTGGAAAAATCCCTAGGATAGGTGTTTTTAACCCACCGATGTAGTTGGCAATAAAGGGAAAAGGTTTTGAGCTGTGTATGCTGTTGAATAGTATGCACATGAAATTAGTCCCTAATAAAACCTGATATACGGTCTAACTTTGGGATTCCACCTATGAGCCGAGCAGCAACGTTCAGAATAGACAGAAGATTGAGAGAATTGGAAAGGCCTGTGTATACAGAATTCCCGAACTCCACTCCAGTGCTCATCACTCATGACGTGGACTGAAGTATTGATAGCATGAAGTGAGAGAGGTCTCCGAATCGAAGAAAGTTGGCGCAGATGATAGAAGCAGGATCTGGAAACTGAGTCGACCTGATTATAATGAAAGTAAGGGGAGTATCTAAAGATACAATGGAACAGGAACAGAGCCGTGGGATGGACCCTAATGGGCAGTAACCCAGGCAGTATTGCGTGGCCAGGCCAAAGATCACAGAGACCTGTATAGATAAGAAAATAATGGACCATTAAATTAAGGGTCATGTCTGTGATGCAAAAGATATAGATAGCCGGTTGTGAAGCATAGAATGGTCAACTACGGCACTGATATCGTACAGCGCGATTAGAGTAACAAAGGTCAAGGTCAAGGGATTGGAGACTTCCGCTAAAAGCTTGGCCTGGAGAATTTAAGAAGAACGGAGCTTTCTGATTCCTGATTGTGATGGAGACATGAAGGAATTTGAGTCAAGATAGTGAACTAGTTGGAAAGCAACACATTTTCCAGGAACCTGGAAAGAAAAGAAAGGTTAGAAAAATTCCTGAAGTAATAGGGAGTGCTGGCTGGGGTCAAGCTATTCCCGCTTAATAGAGGGAAAGTGACTTCCTTACGCATGAGCTTCTATTGGTCAATATTACAGGCCTAGCCTATTTTACCCTAATTATCTTACCTGTAGTTTACACTGACGTTACCTCAGATTACTCTGTCTTACTTCACCTCAGTGTATACATTGCCATATCTCGCCTTCTCTGACCTTGTCTTAGCCTACTTCGTGTTGCCTTGTCCTGACTCAGTTGCCTGCTTTGCCTTAAACAACACAAGGTATACTGCCTCATGAATCAGAAGTAACACGGTTCTTAATTCCTACTTCGTTCTTGAGAGGTGATTGATGCGAATCTGTCATCTGGCAAATAGAATCGCTGTAGACCCGTCGTCGGTCACGCACGACCCGAGTCATCCGACCTGGTGGTCTATTCAGAGATCATGGCACGCCTCATCAAAGCCTGCTTTCAGAACATACACCGTTGTCCAACTTTGCACGTATTATAGACCTGCCTAACATAGACTGCATGGTCTGCATGCCCACGGATTGCAGCCACTTATACCGACACGACTATGGAATTAAGCCTCTCACATGCTGCGAATGTAGCGCTATATTATAGGCTTTGGACAAGATAAGATTACATGACATGAGATAAATGACACGACACAAGATGAGAAACGTTGATGTGACATTGAATGAGATAAGATTAGATAAGTTGAGATGACATCATGTCTAATGACATTACATGACAGTGACGTGAGATGGCGTCATTATATCTTGTCAAGTCATCTCATCTCACATCTCATATCAGAGGAGAACAGAAAAGAGTAAGAGAAGGAATGAATGAAATAAAGAAAAAAGAGGAGATCGAATGATTGACAGAAGAAGGTAAGGAAGTGAGGGAAAAAAGGGGACAAAATATTGCAAGCAAGCAAAATATGAGCGACGCTATATAAATGTTCAATTACAAATGAAGAAAGCAAGCAGGAAAATGAACAAAGAAGCGAAGAATGGAGAAGGCAATGACTTGAGAGAAAAGAGGTTCCATGCAACTTCAAATAACCTAATTTCGAGTCTATTCCATATTTCCCTTTGAATTTTTCATCTCACAAGGTCTTCGAATATCCTGCTTGGCGCCCGTACATAACACAAGATCAAGCGTTCTATCCAAAAATTATCCTGTTTTTTCGCACGTGCCAGTACGCGCCTGGGCCACCCCACCCAACATAACTCCCCCTACGCGACACGTGTCTCTCTCCTCTCTCCCCAGCTTCTCGCCTTAGGGTGTGCAATCACGCGAGAACGCCGAGAAGACTGTCATTACCCAATACCGGGTGACTAAACTGACAATTGTATGAACTGTCCTGCTTCAACGGTTCAATTGGTTCAGTCTTTTTATCGCCATGAATATTGATGAAGTTCATCTTATCACCTGACTTGGTTTGGCTAACATATCATGACTAGGTTTCAATAGAAACTTGGTTATGGTTTTGATTGTTAGTCATGGTCATGGACCAATGGTCATGGTTATAGTTGTGGTAATTCTAATGATGCTTACTACAGGTCACTGATGGTAGATTCAGAAATTTCGGACGTGGGTTTTTAAGAATAGCTGCGCCAGGTTTAAATATGCATGTGTCCAGGTATTCGAATCGAAGGGCGTATATATAAAATCTCACAAGGAAGCTTAACGTGGCAAACTAACAGCTCTGAAAAGAAGCGTCTTAAAAAGGTGTTAGATTGTTCTCCTATCAAAGTGATCGCTGACTTATCTATTTCATGATAGCTCTATCCTATGCACGTGCTGTTGATATTCAGCTTATATTTATTAGGTTAAACATAGGGCAAGACGCAAATGATGTCCAGGCAAACCCCATCATCTGATCAACTCTGCCTCGTCCGTTCTATTGATTGTCTTTTTTCTAATTTTCACCGTTGGATGTCGAACAACAGACTCTGCAAAAAACTCAGCTGATCTGGTTTGGGAGTAGGCAACAGCCTGCTAAACTTGACCTACAACTATACTGACTGAGACATTTCCTGCTTACACATACTCTTCTAATGTCCGTGACATGGGCGTCACGCTTGATTCCTGCCTCACGTTCACGTAGCACATAGCTATCAAACATAGCTAACCCGCTTCTGCTACTTTCAGCTGAGGCGACTCATGAATAGCCATCAGACGATCGGTCTCTTCCTATCTCTTTACCACTATAGTTCATACGTTTGCCTAAACAACTGCAACTGTTATGGGCCTACAAAAACTGCGTCGTTCTCCCCTTCAATTGGTCTTAAATGCTTCAGCTAGACTCATAGCCCAACTCCCTAGCTTCGCGCATTTTTCTATGGAGATTGGACAAAGGGAAGCAAACGTTGCGGCATGGGGACATTGGGAATCCATTTCCAGACTGAGAAGCCATCTAATATGAACCTGCCAAGTTGATGTACTGCATGGCAGTGAAAAGGACGCAGGGTAGCGCATAAGTAGCAGTGGCCATGGGCACCAAGGATAGGGCAGCAGAACTATCGCAGGTAGGCCTATGTGACGCTGGCGGTGGAGCCAGTGCAGTGCAAGTAAGTTACCATGCAGGCTAGGGTGCGGGTGTGTCTATAGTAGTTTAAAGTTACCAAAACGCGTCAATTGAAATATATGGCTTCGAGAATTGGCTGCTGTCATAAGCGGAAACTAAGAAAATGGAGTCGTTAACAATCAATTCCTGTTCTTGTTTCCTCTTCCTTCAATTCCTCCCACTTCTTTTCTGTTGAACTCTGCACTCTGCAGTAGTTTCACCATTTACTTTGCAGTTATCTGACAAATGGTGACACCACTGCAAGTTATAAGCTTACGTCGACAGCCGCAAAATGTATCCTATCAGTTTCAAATTATGCAGCCAATGTCTGCAGGGTGGAGCCGCTTTTCATTCTATTTCACCCCTCAACCGCGCACACCTGTCCGTCGAAGGTTACCCCTCGGCATGTCAGATCATCGTAGTGGGATGGGTGATGGTTGGAGGCTAACAGCCGTGTTTTACCCTCGCCAAAACTCATTTTTCATTTCGTCAATTCTGGCCAACCTCGTTTGTGCACCTCAGCGGGTATTTAGGACATTCGAACCCTGCAACCCCTTCCACGCACTCCGTAACCTCAATACCAGTGACAATTCGTGCGTTGTACCGAGTTGATAACAAACTCCAATGCGCGCAGTTGTCCGTGCTTCATCTGAACTTGGTTACCCTTCCTGTACCACAAGACCAAATCTAGCCACCCAGCACCTGAAATGAAATCCAGTCAACTCCCATTCACGGTGTACCATTCCTATTTCCAATGCAGATTACACATGCTCAGATTGAACGAAGCAAAGATCAGATCTTTAGCAGATCGATTTAAATTTGCTTAGAGATGACTCGGTTTTTAGAGTACATTGATACAAAATGTAATACAATACATTACAATACAACTGGGCATTGTTACTGCCCTCCTTCCGAAGTTCAGAAGTGCACACAAAAACACACACACACATATATATATATATATATACATATAAATATATATATAATTATTTATTGACTTATTACAGTTTTTATAGTTTTATTTATATTTATAGTTATATTGAATTATGGTTATAATTATACAGTTATAGTTATATAGTTAGTCATAACTGAGACTGATTTTAACCACATGGAATTGCAATTTAACAAATGAATAAAATTATATCAGCGACTGATACTCGTATCTATAATCTGACAAAGCGAGCGTTCAACCCAGTTAGCAACGTAGCCTGTCCCAATGAGACTGTGCCATACATATATATATATATATATAATATATATTGTATATAATATTTGTATAAACTCTTGCACCAACGCGGTTCAGTTTAGAACTCAATCGAGTCTTTGTGTAAGATTCAAAATTGGACGCCAAATTTAAACCATTGTCGACGCTCAATGAACTGCTTTATTGAAGCGCACCAGGACATTAGGCCTATGTGCACGCGAGTAAATGCGAATGTAAGTGAATGTAATGTAATGTAATCGGTCATTGGTTTCAATGTAATGAGTGAGTAAGTAGCCTTCATTTTTGTCCATGGAATTATTGTAATTGTCGCTGTTCCCTTGCTCCATTCCCTTCCCTTCCTTCCTCCCCTTCCCTTCTCTTCCTTTCTCTTCCATTCCCTTCCCTTCCTTCCTTCCCTTCCCTTCTCTTCCTTTCTCTTCCATTCCCGTCCACTGGGCAGTGTCATCACTGGATTAAGGAAAGTAGGCCTAATTCTGCCTAAATAGATTAAATATATACATGAAATGATGCTCACGCACACACACACACACACACACACACACACACACACACACACACACACACACACACACACACACACAAACAAACAAACAAACAAACACATTCCTATACAGTTATTCTTAAGGATTCTTGCTTAAATAGAAGCTGAATTGACTAAGCTATAGAACTTGGATTATCACATACATGTATCAATATTAATTATGCAAATCCTATTTTATCCAATAAGCTAATAATAATTTTTTGATTCTGAACTTTTGTCTTTTGACCATTTGTTGTCAACATTTTGTCGGCGAAATATTTGTCCACTGGCCATTTGTCCGCGAACCAATTGTCGTGGAATCGGGACGCCTTAGCAGGTACATGCCATCCTTTCAGCAAAAGCGAACAAAACTATTCTATTTCTCCTATGGTTGCATTCCAATTCCTCAAACCTGTCTCCAATCCCAGCCTTTCATCTCGTAATCTTTCCATTCTTTCTACCTCCGTACCCCTCAGCCTTCTCAGCTAAATCATTAAAGCAACGGTACAGTCAGTGTCAGGTTTTCAATTGACGCTTGAAAATCCCTTACTCTGCAGAAATTCTCTTACTTTCTCACGCGCCAGCGCCGCTAGGGGCTCTTCGACCGGTATGACGTCACAACAGACATTCAACGCATGCCTTCACTTTTCATTGTCACCCCTTCCCACCCCGCTCTGGCACCGTCGCAACCACCAAAGCGGCTGCCAAAAGGGCCTTGTCTCGCAGTTGGGCGGAGTTTTCCCACAGCGACCTGCTCTACGGGCACGTGTCTATTGCTGCGCTGGTTACGCAGGCACGGTCGCAGTAATTCGCGTCTTTGTCGGGCGCAGACCAACAATAAATCATCTCGCGCGCGTCGAATAATGTTGGCTCTGTGATGACTTTCAGAGGGGATGTCGTCATCGGGCGCGCGTGGAGAGTCGAGCAAAAGCTAAGAAGCAGATGAATGGGGTTGCTTTCTCGACGTTGCTTTCAGGAGTTCTGTGAAGAAGAAGAAGATTGTTACTTAAGTAGCGGAATTTCAACGGCTGTGGTCCGCTCCAGAGAGTGGCAAAATCTCTTAAATTGCTGCCCACTGCCGCAAAATAGAATAAGCCTTACTCTCTGAAAGTTGCGGAAGTTAGCTGTGAAACTGGAAACTTAACCGAGTGAAAATTATTTTTAAAATATAAATGGCGCTTAATTATTAGCGCTTTATTATTGTAATTATTGAAATTATTGTTGTTTCTGTTATTATTGTCGTTATTGTTATTATTATCTTGCCATGAAATGTTTCGGATCCCTGAAGAATAACAACTATAAAGATTAGATCTAGTATTATGATTAGAAATTTTTATAATAATAATAATAATAAAAATAATAATAATTATTATTATTGTTATTATTATCATCGTCACCTATATGAGGCAGCCATGAGTATAAAAATAATCATCGTTATTTTCAGCTTGCTATAAGTGTCATTAAAGGAATAGAAAGGTGGCGTTCCGTATTCTAAGGCGGCGAAATCTTTAGGAGGAAGTCGGTCCAGATCATGGGTTACGTCTGTCATGAGTCTTCCCAATTCTAAGACAAAATTCCAGTCCTTCCATGCATACTCTATACATCGCAAGTTTCCTAGGTTATACTGTCACAAAGCCACTGCAATAGTGGCAGAATTAGGGCCTAATCTCATTGACCCAACCGCACGGAAGGGAGCTTTTTGACAGCTCCGATTACGTCTGAGCAAGAAGAGAATGAAATGTTTTCGAACATTGATATGGCGCCCATTCAAGATATCTATGCTCAGTATCTACTGCGCTAAATGGTGCTATTTGTCATTGCTAACGAATATTTTACATCGGTTAGTAAAACAGTGCAAAGTGATCGAAGTTATTTGGCACAGATCCCGTTCTATAAATAATAAGAAACGCCCTTAGTTGCTTAGTCCTTCTCAACAGACTCTTTCTGATTGGACTGCGTGGAAAGGGTGAAGATGACGGCTAGATGATCCGAACCATACTTATAAGTCTTGCGTCAAACTCTTCAGTTGGTATAATATATTATAGTGGCATCAGCCTACATTATTAGCGTTGTGAAGGTCTTGATCGATCTTGCTAACTTGAAGAAGCAGATTGGCGTACTAAAATAGACAAACTAATAATCACTGCATACGTAATTTTATTTAATGTCGTATGCGAAGATACAATAATCCACAAACCGGTTTCAGCACAAACTGATTACCGTAAAACCGGTTAGTATTTGACTGGACCCTTCCAAAGCCTTCTAAGTTTAGCTCATTACTTGCCCAAGACCCCCAACTACTGTCTCCCTGTATGTGTGTGTCTTCTGTGTGTCTGTGTGAGTGTCCGCCTGTGTCGGTCTGTCAGTCTGTCACACTGTGAAGTGGTGCTTTCATTGTTGCCATAACTACAATGGAAGCCTTCTCGACCAATCAGAACTGGAGGTTGCAGTGGGCGGAGTTTTCCCAGAGAGTTTCAATCGCCAAAGGACACAGACGAACAGATAGACTGACAGAGAGACGGACATACAGACTTACAACAAGGAACGTGTCGTCAACCTTTGTATGAAACGTTGAATCGCCAACAGATAAAGAATGCGTCGTTGAAGACAGAGGGAAATATTTGCAATAACACTGCCCACATAAATTACACACGCTTATGCAGGAAACAGAACTTGTACAGTTATAAGAACCCTAGACATATATATGAACATAATTCATATAGGAATTTATATATTTAAAAATATAGACGAATTATAATCATTTTTATTCATTTGGATATACGTATACACGTAAATTATATAGAGTATAATATATATATATATAGATATATATATACCATGTCGTATATTTTACACATCATAGGCCTATACATACTGCATATACAATGCAACAGTGTTGCGAAGTACTGTTAAATACACATAAGCATGTATAGATATATGTATATATATATATATATATGAGACAATTTCAGAATTATACATTGGAAGACGTTATTTCGTGGGGAGTTTTTACAAGAACGACATAAAGTATAAACCGTGGACATCGGATCCACACGAGATAATGCAGACAGCTGTTTTTGATGTCATGCCATTCAGCGGTATTTGCCATTGAGCGACTGGAAGAAAGAAGTCTCTCGCTATCTCCGTAGTCTGACTTCTTTTCCTTTTAGGAAAAAATGGGTGGCTTCATTTTTTACCCGATCTTTCTTTTCTGTATACGGGCTAGGCTGCCCGCTTTCAGGGCAAAAACTGACTCGATTATAGGAGGAAAGTTTTTTAAAAACGTAACGATTTCATAGTTGAACTGGTTGCAGGTGCAGAAACGATTTGTTTGCGAGGACTTGCAACCTCTTTTGTCGTCTGCATGAGGTCTAAATTTCGAAAGCATGTGTCAACAATCGGTTAAGTTACTTTAGTTTTTTTCCAATGTCCAAACAATGAAACATGCATATATGCATGTATAGGCCTATGCATGGATGTATGCACAGGGTGTATGTATGAATGTATGTGTGCATGTCAGTATGTGTGCATGTTTGGATGCACCCGTATGTATGTATGCATGCATGCATGCATTTGTGTATACAGGGTGGGTCATTGAAAAGTAACCCCCTCAGATTTCTTGCTATTATCTAGGCCAAAAGTAGAGATTAGTAAATGAAACTTTACATGCGCAAAACTAATTCATACATGCATATAATGGCCAAATTTGAATGAAATATTGTAAACAGAAAAATAGTTATGTCATTTTTAATGAGTCCAACCGCGGGTTGTTGATGGTCAAAAAATATTAAATGTAGGAAAAAACGACAAAAACTATTCTATGAAGGTTTCTCAAGTTATTGCTGGAAAGCAAATTTCAGAGTTATCATTATTATTGAGAACATAAACGACGAACAAGCGTATAAGGACATCACTTTTACATCATTTAGCGAGCAGTTGATCAAATTGGTAAATAAACATCGCTTTCCGTCGTGTTGCTGGACGTGCTGGGTATGACATTATCATCTTCGAAATTTGAACGCTCATCAGCACTGCTATGCCGGCTGAATGTTCGTGAGACGAAGCGTGTGTTCCTCACGGATGAGAAGAACTTCTACCTCAATCCACCAATCAGCAACCATAACAATTGTGTTTGGTCCAGCGGCAAGAAATCCGATGTCAAACCTGGTCGACTGATTGTTGAACGCGAGAAGTTCGCTCCACATGTTATGATATTGGCTGGTGTTTGTTTTGGTGGCAAAAGTCGACTTCATTTTGTTGATGACAAAGCCAAAGTGGATGCTGTGTATTACGTTGGTAGCTGCTTCCACAATTAGGCCTAATATCCGATTGTAAGCATCTGCTGCCAGCTGGATTCATCTTTCAGCAAGACGAGGCACCAGCGCATACTGCTCGCCTCACGCAAGATTAGCTCAAGGTCAATTGTCCTTTTTTCATTGAGAAGGACCAATAGCCCCAATCTCACTGGACTTGAGCCCCTTGGATTATTATGTGTGGAGAGCTATGCTCGAAAAATACCACAATCGACGACCAAAGCCTAAAACGATGAGAGAATTGAAGTGACTTCGTAAAATCAAGGATATGAACTTTGAGAAAAATCCTGGAGCCCATTTGCCGTAGTTTTTCACTAGAGTCTCAACCAGCTTCACATAATGTTTGGTCTTGTTATTGCCCAGTAAGCCTGAAACCACTCGACAAAGCTGCTCCAAGCTGCTTTCTCCTTTCTAATTAGCTTTTTGGAGAATTCCTTGCACTCCATGATTTTCTTATCTGTGGTCCGACGAAAACACCGGCTTTCACCTTTGCCTCAGACAACTTAGGGAAGTACTCTTCAAGTCTTGAAGGTACTTGAAAGCTGCCGATTCTTTATCTAGAACTGTGACAGATGTTTCATAAAGCCCAATTTTATGTGCATTGCACTGTGGCATCAGCACTTCTTGAGAGATCACCAGTGGCTCCCACTTGACGTTTTTGGTATACCCACAGAAAACTGTCCGCTGGGGCCAACACCGCCTGTGGTAATGCGCCTTGTTGTCCCAAAGGCAAAGATAGCAGGGAGACTTTTTCCAACCTGATTGGAGACCCATAAGAAATGTTACCATTTTGAAGTCTCCGATAACATCCAAGCCGTGCTCATGATAATCGGGCGTTTAGCAAGGTTCGGAGGCTGTTGTGGTACTCTTTGAGGTGCACCGAGTGAGCCAGAGAAACAGATGAATACCTATTCCCGTTATGGAGCAGCACGGCTTTGAGGCCCCTAGATGAACTGTCAATGAGGAGACGCCACTCGCTTAGGTTACAGTCGATTCCAATTGTTTCGAGAAGACAAGGTCAGACAAGACCAGTCACGTTGTGGCAGAAGCCGA